>BGNK01003199.1:0-80510 GCA_003297005.1 Symbiodinium sp. clade A Y106 | reverse complement strand
TCCCCACAAAGGAGCGGGACGAGGAGGAGTCGGAAAAAGTGCAGGTGCGCGTGCGCGCACCTGCAATATTTCGTCCGGAGCACTTATGAAGGCACTGATGTTACATATTTTGGCCCTCCCTCGACACGGCGGGGGAGTTCCGGCGGAACTGGAACGGGCAGCCGACGAGGAGGAAGAGATGGCTGCAGTACACATCCCCAAGAGACGATGCTGCGTGGGGACACCTGGAACGGCCGGCCTGGGGGGTTTTGCATCAAAACTGTGTTGTCCGTGTCAGTGCCCCCGCCGGCTCGGGGTTGTGGTCTGCTGGCGGCTGTGGTGGTGGCGGGGCAGGTGGTAGTGGTCGTGGTCTCGAAGTGGGTGCCAGCTCACGGCATCGGCATGTGGTGTTGGAACATGGTTGTGGTGTCCGGCTCTGGTGGCTGGTGTTCGTCGGAGCTCTGCCACTCGCTCTGATTCTGACGGGGGCGTCTGGGTGCCGTCGTGGGCGCCCCGGTGGCTCCGGAGCTGGGGTGGGGGGTTCTGGCCAGGGGTTGGGTCGTTGTTTGTTCTTGGGGGTGCGCTGCTAGCTGTGGTGGTGCCGGTCCTGTCAAGACGCTCCTTCCAGCTGTCGGGTTGCCGGGGTTCGCCGACGGGCTATGTTTGGGCTGTTGTCCCGCCGGTGTCCTCTGTTGCGTGTCCGCTGGCGGGGCTTTCATGGTGGGCCTGAGGCGAGCTGCTGTGGTGTCTTGCGGTGGTTGTGCTGGTGGTGCTTTGGTCGTTGGCTTGTCTTGGAGGTGGTGTGGAGTGGTTGGGCGGTGGCTGGGGGCACTCCCCCGCCTTGCTTAGGACCGGGGGCCGCTGCTGGCTGCAGGGGTTCCTGGGCACGGTGGGGGCGAGGTGGCTGCGGCTGTTGTGGTTGTGTGTGCTGCGGTGGCGGTGGTGCTTGTGGCGGGTGGTGCGTACCTTGGGCCTGCCGAATGGGTTGCGCCGTGGCTTTGGGAGCGGGGTCGCCCGGAGTGGCGTTCGCAGGTGTGTCACGGCTTTGGGTCTGCGTGAGTGTGCTTAGGTCGCTGGCACCTCCTAAGTTTCCGTCGTGGTAGCTGAGGATGGGTAAAGCTGCCTGGCGGGGGGACCGACTGTATGAGCACCAGCCAGTACGTGGGGATGGCTGCCGATGCTCTGTTGATCCGTTGGTAGCTTGCCCACGGCCAAGGGGGAGAAAGGCCTGGTGTTGGGGGCGAGCACCGGTCGGCTGCGGGCGGGGGTGGAGCCTCCACTGCTGCTGCCACTGCTGGAATCTCTCTCTCTCTGTCTGAAAAGAGTCTTTGCCTTTGCCTCTCTATTCTTCCACGCAGCCAAAGGCCTCTCTCTCTTTGCTTTGCTTTGCTCGGGGTGTGAGGCAGGGGCAGTCCCCGGCCCCGCGCAGGCGCGCTACCCCATCCACTATTTTGTGCGGATGGGCTCGGCTGTACGAAGAGGTTCAGCTGGTGCCCTTTCCGGGCTGAGAAAAGCGGATGCCTCGGGAGAGCATGCTTTAATTTTTGGCCCCGCCAGCCTTGTGCTAGCCGCTGTGGCACACCACTTTGTTGTTCAAGGGAAGGGGTAAAAGCGAGGTCCCTCGGCACTAATTACAGTTCCCGCTTGTTGCAGGGCCCTCTTTTTGTCTGACTGAGGTGGTGCTCGGAAAGTTTGAGAAGTCGGCCTCAGGCCGTAGAAGAGTTCCTGCAAAAGGTAGGTTCTCGGAAGAAAGGGGTTGTCCCCCGAAAGCNTCTGACTGAGGTGGTGCTCGGAAAGTTTGAGAAGTCGGCCTCAGGCCGTAGAAGAGTTCCTGCAAAAGGTAGGTTCTCGGAAGAAAGGGGTTGTCCCCCGAAAGCATCTTGTGCCTTTCGTGCAACAAAACTCTGAGCCATCACTTGCTTCGTCGCTGCTTTTCAGGTTGGCGGTTCGCCCTGACTGGCGGGTCCTCCATGGGCGTTGTGCCCTCTACTCTCGTGGTGGCGAGCTTATCATTCTTGATGTCCCTGCCATTTGCTCGGTCATGACCTCATCCTTGTCCCTCACCCAGCGTTCATGTCCAACTCCGTCTACTCCCCGTTGCTCTTTAGAAGGAGGTGCTCGGTCNGATGTCCCTGCCATTTGCTCGGTCATGACCTCATCCTTGTCCCTCACCCAGCGTTCATGTCCAACTCCGTCTACTCCCCGTTGCTCTTTAGAAGGAGGTGCTCGGTCAGCGAGTCTGCTTGGCTGGTCCTGGATGAGCCCCTGGTTCTCCAAGATCCCCGCGTGTTCCACAACGTGGTAGCATGTTTCTACTGCTGGGCCACCTTCCGAAGAAGGGCCAGGGTCAGAGGCGGTCTTAGCGGCGGGGCCCCCGGGCACTTGCGAGCAGAAACATCGCGACGTAATGACTCAAGCCTCCCCCCACTCGGGAGAACGTCCACCCGCCAGAGAAGCAGAGACAAAAAAGAGTCTTTGCCTTTGCCTCTCTCTTCTTCCACGCAGCCAAAGGCCTCTTGCTTGCTCGAGATCTAAGGCAGAGCAGGCGCGCTTTTGGCTCTCTCTCTCTCTCTCCGTGTCTGTGTGTGAGAGCTCCCCCCCGCATGTGTGTTTGGCATTAGGGCCGGGGGTGGCGGAGGGGTGGCGGCCTCTCAGGATCGGAGATCACCTTCGTAAACTGGTCGAACCACTTCCCAGACCGGACCTGCACCGCTCTCTCGGATGGCGCAAGGCTGTCGGATATCGCAGACACACACAGACACATGGGGAGTGCGGCAGTGCGTGTTGATTACTGGCCGCACTACACTAAACTGCACTACACCACACCATCCATGCCGTGCCATGCCATACCATGCCGTACGATACTGTTACTCCTAAGTCCTACTATTTCGATTACGACTGATGCAAGGACAAGGCACACGGGCACCGGCAAGCATGCACCTGAAGCATGAGGCAAATCGGAGCGGAAGCAACTCTGCGAAGTTTCAACTCTGAATACCCCTGAACCGCAAGCAGAGCTTGGCAGAGCTCAACAGGCCTGGCCACAGGATGAGAATTGATACCAAACTCGGCTCCAGCGGCAGCCTTTGCTGCTTGCCTCGCTGAGCAGATGTCGAAGCCTCCCAAGCCCGAAGGAAGGGCTCCAGTGGCGGCCAGGTACGCTGGCAACCAGATGGACACCTCAGAGCAAACCGTCTTACATAGACTTTTGAAAGCCCGGGCGACTTCTGCCTCGCAAGTTCTGTGCTGGCCTTCTGGCACTTCCAAGTCGTGCTTCGCAAGGATTCCCAGCCATTTCTGTCGCACTTTCTTCGCCAAGTTCGCACCTGTTCACAAGCTGAGGCGACACACGGCCGTGGAACTCTAAGGCTCTAAGTCTCAGGGTGGCGAAGGTTTGGCTTCACTCAAGCATTTGATCAAGCTGTTCCTTGGCCTTGGCTGCCCGGGTTGATTGTGAGTAAGCGGTCGACAAAGTCCCGAAGACAGGCTCCAAAGTCAGTTCTCTTCTTGCTTGGGTCTGCTGCTGCAAAGTCGCAAACCCAAATGCACTGCGAGATCTCTGAGAAACCAGCACGCGAAAAGTTCGCAGAGGACACCACAACTCGGAGCCGATCAGAGCACTGCAGCAAGAGCAACTTCGGATGCAGGACGCCACCTCCAGGGCGCAATTCCAAATCATGGCTGTCTCTGTCTAATCTGCAAGATCCCTGGCCGACCTTTGTAAGCTGGACCCTGCTCAAACATCGGGCGTATCAGCGTCCATTCGGCGAAGTCCTTGCCCAGCGCTTCACCAACCAGCGGTTCTGCACCTGGAGCTTCACGAACATGGTCGTACTCGTCCACCAGGGTCAGAGTCTTTGGCTGACCAAATACAGCAACAACATCTTCCCTGTTCATGCCATAGCTTGCCACCAGAACAGACTGAAGGCCCTGTCCAGCCACGATCTCTTCCAAGGACAGCTCTCCTTCTCGTGCCGCAGGGCCCTCGGGGCCCTCGCGTTCGTCTGTCAGGTCAAAGACCTCCCTGTGCTGCATATGAGGTGCTAAACGGTTCAAGAAAATCTCCGAGCCGTCGAACCAGCGAATGTTGTGCGGTGTGACGGTGTCCAGGGCCGCCTGTCGCAGCTATCAATATGTTTTCATTGCTAGCTGCCAAGACGGGCAGGGCAAATGCCGGAACAAAGTCTCACTCAGAGGGGCGGCTGGACTGTGATGCGCTTGTAACTGCGACCATGCTTTCGAACTCTGCCTCACTGCGCACCCAACGACGTCGAGCTGGGCGAACGCAGCCACCCTTTAGCTCGGCGCATTGCCCACAAGAGGTCCAGAACACCTGACGACGGGGGTGGCGAGTGCCAATGCAAGAATTGGATGTTGAACTCGACGTTCACACATCTATGTCTGGCATGTGCTCAATGCAGCCACGACACCCTGCTCCCTGACCTTAGGCAGTGAAACCGAATCCAGCAGCATTGCCGCACCACCGACTTTACCTACCTTTGACCTGGCAGTGTTGTCAGGCATGCTGCTCGCCGATTTCTGCTGTGTCCTGGCAGCCAACTCTCTGCGATGTCTCATGCGGATTCTTCCTCAGCAATTCTGGTCCTGCCCGGTCAAGTACGCCTCTTCCAGCCTTGGCCGGCAACGTGGCTCCTCACTCTTGAATACCACTTGTGCTACAAACGCATACAACCACCGTCAAGCAAAATTTTCCAGACTCCAGCATCCGATGCTGGCAAGGATAGGGAGGACCTGCCGTTGCCTCTCCCATTGCTACCCGTTTACCAAAGGCTTGAAGCTGAATCGTGTGTTTGACATGCTGTGTCATGGCACCAGGCAACTTTCCGCAAAACTGCTAAGCCTGCTAAGTGCTCCACCTTCGTTTCCCACATTTTTACGCGACCAAAGGTCCCTGCTGCCACTGTCGCTATCGCTTGCACGGCCCAGAAACGCATTCTGGTCCGCATCGTTGTACCTTCGCCAACCAGCTCCTCCCCACCGCCATGCCTTTCAGGGTGGATCACACACCCCTTTGACCTTCACGGTTGGGGGGCAGGAGGCAGGAAGCTTCAAGCCCAAAGAACAGCCTCCCAAAGAGGTCGCCCAGTCTCTGAAGCATCCAAGCAGCGGCGCTTGGCAGCTGGCTCGACCATGCGAAAACTTACGAGAAAACTTGATGGCTGCCGCCACTTGGGGTCCCGGGGCTGGCCTCCTGGTACTGCAGAATCCGAGCTTGTTGTGTGAGTCTGTCTGCTCTTATGTTCATCCTAAACAGTGTTCAAGAGCATCAAGCCTCTGCGAGCAGCTGCCTCTGAATCTTGTAAACCAGGCTCACCAAGAGAGAGAGAGAGAGAGACGAAGCTAAAAAACAGAGTAAGGAAGGGTGTCACATGACTCTGTTGCTCTTTCTGGAACAGGACCTTCGTGCCGGGCGGGGCTATGGCTGGCCTTCCCCCAGAGCGTCTCCGGCAGCCTTTGTCATGTGCAGCTTCCCAGGCTTCTCCCGCGTTGTGGAAGTCAGGGAGATGCTGTACTTTGGATACTTCAATCTTTTCCTGTCGGTCGGTAAGCATAAGCGGACGCCTCCCAATCCGGCAGCAGCAGAGGCACAAAGTGGGGCTCCACAGCCTTGACAGGTGTCGGTACTCTTCACTGCAAGTTTGCACTGTTTTGATGATCTGTGTTCACAAATTGAATCAGCCACACAAGCTTATGTGTGTTGTCAGTCGCCTGCAGCATGCTCTCATCCTTCTCATTTGCAGCCTTTTGCTGCTCTTGGATCGTCGGAGCCTGGCTACTTGCTGCTGATTGCTACTTGCAAGGGAGAGCTGCTGCACTGCATATTTTTGGATGCTTGCCTTCGCAGCTGAGAGGACGACACTAGTCTGAGGAACCATTTCTGGTGCATCTGCTTCTGTTTGAGGCATGTCAGCATCACCAGCTTCTGCCTCGCAAACGATTTCCATTGACTCGTGCATCTTTCTCTCTCGCTCTCTCGACGTGCCATCACTCGGTCAGGCACTACTTGTGCACACTCGAGGCTGTTGGGGCAAACGTAATACGAGATGGCCATCGGAACGGCCTCGGCTGTCACATCTGCCTCCGCTCTCTGCACGGACTCCAGAGCATCCGGCCTAAGTCGGCGCAGAAAGATTGCACCCCTCACCCAACCAAGTCACAAGTCTAGGCTCCGCGGCGGAGGCCTTGCCGGAGGTGGCAAAGGCGGCGCAGGGTCCTCGACTAGTTTGGGTCGAGGCATCCCTGTCTACAACTCTAGAACAACTCCTCGAACGTTGCCGGTAGAAAGCCCGATCGAGGAAGGGTCGAGATATTGCCTCGGCCCTGCTCGTCAAACACATGTTGACGACGCAAGCTCCGTGAATGCAACAAGAAGGTGAGGAACGCTCCTGCATAGCTGAAGTGCCCCTGCCTCTGCACTCCCTGGCACGTGTCGTGCAAGGTCACCCTGTTCTGGCCTGGCCAGTCCACAGGCTATGAAAGCAGGCAATCGCATGTTACATGCAAGTCCGAGTGCCCACGAGCCCTGAACTGGGGAGCAGACTGGATCTGGTCCTGCCATGTCAACAAAAAACTGACGAACGAGCAATTGAAAGTGTTCGCTGAGGTCTGTGTGCGTGCGTGCGTGAGCATACATCTGATATCATCTGATGTACATGCAGAAGAGCGCAGGTATGTACATAGTTGTGTATGTATGTATGTCATATGAATATACTATATACATACATACCTACATACGTACATACGAACTTCCATACATACACATACATACATGCATGCATACGTACATACATGTACACACATCAATAGAGGTATAAATATAATATGTATATATATACATATATATATATATATATATTGTGTGTGTGTGTATGAGCAGTCCATATGACAAATAAGCCACTGCTTCACAGAATTGTCAGTGCAAGCCTCTCGCATCTGGGAGTGAAGAACGAGGTTGTCGTTTCTCAAAAGAGGAGCTTTTGGGCTAACAAAGAGCGGGTCGTGCCCACAGATCAGGGCACGACAGACCTTCTCTTCTGGAAGAAGCAAAAGATCTATTCTATCTGATTTATCGACTAACATGAAAGCAGAGAGTTGCTCTATTCTCTAAGCAAAGACAGAGCTGTTCCAAGAGAGCTGCCCCATCTCTTAGCAACAGCTTGAAAGCTTCCATGTTTGGGAATGGCAACTTATGAGAGCTCTTCAGGTTGTCGTTTGACAGCACCAGATTACCAGACCTGCGGCAGAGCTGCGGCACAGCCCCCTTCTGCTTGAGTCATCAGCACATCTTGGACCTTAGTGAGTCGGGCATGCCTAAACGAGACACTGCTGCGAAGTGGAAGAGCCCACCCGGCGTGCATCTAGAAACGTAACTAAACGTCTCATGTTGCCACACGCATTGCTCTGCATGGCGCGCCCTCCCATCTTTCGGGCGGGCGCCTGAGTAAAGTGAAACATGTCAAAGGTCACGTGCTGGGCTTGGCTGCACGGAGCGGTGCGAGCTCGATGAAAGCGAGGTTAAACTGCAAACCCAGTCTTCCTCAGACGCCTCGCTCTTGACTGCCGGCAGCCGGTTTTGCCGGCTCGGTTTGCGAGGACTGCAGCCAAGCTCTCAAGGAGTCTCGGGTTGCGGATTTGGCCACCTCAGCCCAATATACATCGGTAAGAGAGGCAAAAAAGTCTCAACCGGCTTGCGAACGGGGCCTCCTGCGCTTCGCGGGAAAGCTCCGTCCCTGTGTTCAGCTCCAGCTTCAGTTCGACAGCATGCGGAAGATATGCGGCGAGGGCAGCCAAGCCGGCATCCGAGAAGGAATAGCCTCCAAGGCATGACGGCATGGCACTGGTCAAGTATTTGACAGTACATGGCATATACGGCCAGGCGCCATGGCTTTGAGGTCCCGGCTCTGCATGAGCGTGAGGTCAAGCCGCTGCAGGGAGGACGGCAGGTTGGACGCGAAAGTCGCCAATGCGACATCACTGACGTTGCCTTCACCCGGACTTGCAGCGGTTGGCAAGCAGCGGGGATGATGGCACTCACCACAGCCGAAGTTTCGGAAATGGACATGTGCTGTGCATGTAGAGAACTTGAAGCTGAAAGTGCATCATCCTGAAGCTTCCTTGCAATCCAAGCCGCCAACGTAGATTGCCAGCTTTGCTAGAAGGGTCTCGCGCAAATCCAGGGCAGCCAGGGCCGAAGCAGCATCGTGCCATTGGCCGCCTGCAGGGACCGGGATGGACCCGGAGCCCCAACCAACCAAGCACTCGAAATTTTATTGGCCGATCACACGGAGTCGCAGGCAGCTTTTCATCACTCGGGTGCCTAACATGAGCGTGAAATCACGAAGTGCTCCAGGCAGCCCGGAAGATAGGGCACTTGCACCGGCGCCCGAAATTTTGCCCAAGCCCCACCTTGCCGCGAAACTGCTGCACGAATTGAAAGGGAGAACGACTGACGGACTGACCCCGTAAACTTGTGGTCTTGGTGGCTTCTTGGCCAAGCAGCAAGCACAGATTAAGTGTGACCAGTCCAGATGGCAAAGCGCTCGCCAATCTTCCCAGCTCCTCGTCACCAAATGCCTCCGGACAATCCTCGCACCCCACTGCGCAGCTTGCGCACATGCTTCGTGAGACACCCATGCACAGGAATCAAGACGACATATAAACTTAGTCTGCAGGAAAACTGGTTTCATGAGAGCAGTCCTGGAAGTCAAGCTGCAGTTGACGCAATCGCGGCGCACGGCTCAAGCCAGAGATCAGAAGGGGCAGAACGATGTCCAGCCTTGACAGGACTGGCACTGACCAAAAGCAGGGGCGAGACTCTGCTCTAGCCTGGCCCTGGTGTTCGTGCAGCGATGCGCATAAGACATTAGACAATTATGGAGAGAAAGAGGGAATCATGGTCCACGGGTGGACCGAGTCATCCGAGTCATCGGGTAGGAATGGGCACGATATGTTTCAACGGGCTCGCTGACGCTCGTGGGGATCCTTTCGTGTCTGTTCTAGCCCACAGAGTATCGCGCACCGGTGTGAAGGTGAGGTTGTAGAGGAGGTCACGAAACTGCCGCGCTGCTGGACCAACCCAGCGAAACATCCTTCTACTCAAGTGGTGGTCGTCTTGAGCTGAGCGGCTGGTCCTGAGTGACGATGGGCAGTGCAAGGCTTCCTCCGTCGGCTTGCTCCGGTGCCTCAATCCTTATCGGATGGACGTCTGAAAAGGCACGAAAGGCCTTCTGAAATCTCTCTTTCTTCTTGATCTGGTCCTATTCGGAAGAGGGTATTCAGTAGCTGCAGAAGCAGTAGCAGCAGTAGTGGGACGCACCGCCTCGACTGAACCGCTGTCATAGCACTGGCCGGGATCTCGAAACTCTGTCGATCCTGTTCCCTCTCCTTGCTCTCCATCTCCGCTTCTATGTCACCGAGTGTCGGTTCCTTCGTCACGGCATCCTTCAGGAGGCTCGCTGAATCGAACAATCCGTGGTCACCGTCTGCTGGAGCGGCGGGTGCTGCTCGGCAATCCTGCTGGTGCACAGCACGCCGACATGGCTCCAAATCCCTGAAAACGATTCATTCCTGCCCTGCCAGTGGAGCGGGAGCCTGCAGCCATTCTCGCATGTCATCCAGATGCCTCTCTGCCACGTTCCTCACCAGATCTACTATGCACGATTTACGCACAACCTCGATGGCGTGCTTCCACCACACACTCAACTCCCACCTGGCAGCGGGAGACAACGTCCGACAAAGGTGAGGCCGAATAGTTGCTTTCTTCACGGAGGGAGGCAGCGCCGTGACGACTGCAGCAAGGCCGGCATCGGTCAGCCTCACATGCTGGTGTGTGCTTGTGTGCAAGAAATGCCTTCTGGGACCTCCTGCTTTCAAGCTGCCAGTCCGTCTGTAGTAGGACAAGTTCAACTTCCTCGACATCAGCCGGCAACTTGAAGAGGGCAGCTAGCCCCGCATCCGTGAGCGACTGGTGGCCCGCAAGGACTATCTGCAGGCGGGAAGGAATCGAGTGGCATGTCATCGAACATTGGCTTCTTTATGGGCAATGCACTTCAACCAGTTTGCATGCCTTCAGGTATCGCAGCCGGCTTGGCAAGTGGTCTCCCAACGCCGCCAAGCCAGAATCGCTGATTTTTGAACAGTAGTTCAAGTCCAGCCTCAACTCCTGCAGCGCAGTGGGCATTCCGGAGGCCTCGGCTTGAGTAGTTGCTGCCCTGGACACCCTTTTTTGCAACTGGGCTTGGGGACTAGCCAGAAAACCCTAAACCCTGAAGACCCTAAAGGTCCCTAAACTTATGATTGGCGACTGGTGTCCAAGGCAGCCAAGCCAACGTTCGAAACGCCGCTCCGGGCGAGGCCCAAGTCCAACTTTTCGAGGCTACGAGGGAGCTTTGCAGCAAGCCTGAGAAGGAAACGGGAAGTTCCATTTTCATACACGCAGTACATATGAGGGCAGCATACAATCATCCTTAGTCCTTTGGCGCACACACGGGGCTTTTGGCTCCACTTCTTCAATTTTGCGCACACCCCAACCCTCTCACCTGCCGGCCCCTGGTCCTTCCCTTATGGGTTTCTCAGGCCTGGCTTGGGCTTTCGACTCGAGGCGTTTAGAGTGGTTGTTCGTCCTCATCGTGCTCCTTCGCCGACTAGTACTGTGGAAGTTGTTTGTCATCCCGTGTCGTGCAGTGCTGCACATGTATCATATGCGGCTCCATCTGTCGAGTCTAGATACAGGTAGATAGGCATTCCTACAGATTGTCAAGCCGGTACGCAGTACGAGAGCTAGCTGCAACTACTGGTGCAGCCTTCTTCGCTTGCAGCTATGCGGAAGTTCTGCACACTTTAACTCGTTGGAAGACGAAACTGAAGCATATCGCTTGTCATGGACATCCGTAGCATTAAACTGCGGAGGCCAGCATTTCGAGCTGAGCGGCGCGGCCATGCCCTTGTTGGAGAGGCCCTCGCACATCATGAAGTTCATGGAGAGAGCCCTAAGGCCTGCCACGCGTTGGAAACAGAAGCCACGCATGCAATGTTGCGGTATTTCGTGGCCCACAACAAAATCAAAATGCCATGCTGGTATGGTTCCGTCACGAGGTCTTCTTGGGCACAAGTCCAGCCTTCTGGCAAATGCTGGGCAAATGCTTCCAGCCCACGACTTGTAATCTTCGAACAAGTTGAACAATCCACTTTCAGTGATTGCAGCTGTTGCGACAAACTCCTGCCAGCACCTTAAAAACTTGGAACAGCAAATATGGAGCAGAAACCACAGGCTCGTGTGGATGCACTAGATTGGCAAGGGGTGGGCAGAGGAAGTCTGCCAAGGCACCCTGCAAAGCCCAGTTGTCTGCAGTCGGCAAGCGACTGAGGTCGAAGATCAAGCTGTCCCGCCACCGATCTGCCGCAAGGCAGTGAGCCACGTTGGCCATGAAGGAGGAGGACTTAGCTGACAGTGAAACTGATGCCGGTCCGTGTGTGTGAGAAAAGGCAATGTCAAGCTACTCATAGATGAATCGCATCGAGGCTACATCGAGTCGAACCGAACCTGGCAACCCTTCCGTGAAAGACGGCGCGGCCGCGACGATAACAAGCAATGGGGTGGGAAGGACTGATGCCACCCGCCATTGTCCAAAGGCACGGTGCTGCTGTTTCTTTTACCAGGGGCAAAAGTTCTTGCGGTGCTCGCGATTATTTGCGAAAGCGACTTCTGGGTTTCAGCTCCGTCACCTGCGAGACTGCCACCTGGTCCCAGGCCGCCTCTGCGAGAACTGCACGAAGCCGGATGTTGACTTCCTCCTCAGATAGAGTAGAAGCTCGGTCGGTTCACTTGATTCCGGTGCTGGCGGTCTGTAGCAAACACTGTTGGCCAGCAGGGCTTCATACTTGGGATGGCTCTCGTGCGGCGGCTCGTCCAAGCCAGCACCAGTGCGGCCCACGAAGCTGTTCAGGATCCGGCGGCGGTCGATGTCCTTATCGAGTGGGAAACGTCTGCATCTCTTCTGCTTATAGGGCCTAGGCATGACATCGATTCCAAAGCATGGATAAGCTCACCAAAACCGAAGGACTCGAGAGGCTTGAGCATGATGCAGTTCCAACTTGAGGCCGTGCTCGACCACTTCCGAAGGAAAGCACATCTGTCGCAAGCCCTTCCTTCCATTCCACGTGATAACCGAGATAACGTCGAGATGTGTCAGGACAGTTCATTGCAGATGCTGACGACGCTCACTAAGTCAAGGTGCAGCGACTGCGCTAGTGCCACTGAACTCGGGCTGAAGTTGCCCAACTCCTGGTGCTGTATCACAAGCCGCATTACGTGAGAATGTTGCCCACACCATGACTGCCGCTAGCGAGGAAACGTGAAGTGCCACTCCCTGCTCTTGCAGCAGTCCTGGAGCCTTGCTTCTCCCGCGGCAAGCCCATCCGTCAGTAGGTAGGTGGTCTTGTTGTGACGACAAGATATATCCAGCAGCATGGCCTGCTTGCGCTGCACAAGTAAGTCGACACATCGCCGTGCCTGCGACATTCTGCCTTGGCCTCTTCCCGGGGTCGGTCAACGAGAGCAACGTAAGCTTCGAAGGCGCACCAAATCCCTGAGAGCATCTGAGACTAACAAATTTGTGTATTTTCCAATCAGCTCCGGAAAATTCGATGCCAAACGTATGAGGAGGACTCTGCACTGATCTACATACATGCCATGTGCCAGGATGCGTGTAAACGGAGTTGCTGGGCCCACCTTGTCCAGGAAAGGTCGATCAGCAAGGCTCGAATCGGAACATCGCAATAAACACCGACTGAGTTCATTACGGGCAAGGCCGGCCTCGTCCAGGATGATGAGCACGCCCTTCGACAAGCACATAGCCTGCAATCTCAGAGAGGCAAACAGCAGCACCTACCAACCAGTCAGACGTAGCTCCCGGCCAGGCGCTAGCCGCTAGCAGCTTGACATACGAGTTGCACTGTCACTAGTTACTAGTTGGGTGGATGCCTTGTAGAAGCTGGTTTGTGATGGATCGGTGACGAGTTCATCCTGCAAGGAGTGCTGCCTGTTCGCGTAGGCACATATCCAATAGAGGTCCTCAGCCCGAACACATCCCAACAGTGTGCACGGTTCGCAGCTTCAAGACTTTCAGCCTTCAGCCGCCCCCCATCTGTTGCCAGGTGGCAGTTTCTCGTAAGGCTTGGTGTACTTCCACACAACTGACGAAATCCTGAATGGGCTCGCCCCACCTTGCTAAGGGATACTTGGTGCAGCATGACGCGGCTGCATGTTCGTTCATTGTTGCTCATGGTTTCACACGCTCTACCTTTCGGGAGCAAAGTTAAAGCGCTCGTTCGGGACATCTGGCCTTCAGACTGACTAGACCCCAACCTCTGTGATGAGGTGTTGAGCTAAGCCACCAATGACTGCAAAACCAGCTGGGAATTTGATCGCCGCCTGCCAGGAGCCTTGGCCAGCTCTGACTTCCTGCTCATACAACCTCGACATTCCAGACATGCGCACTGCAGTCTGCTAGGGGGCTCCACGAAGCTGCAGTTGTCGACGTGAGTGGCAGGAAGGATACACCATGCGCACATGTGGTACAGGTTCAGGACGTCCATGTGGAGTATCTGGCCCGATGTTTTTGAATGTTCAGGTGGGGCGAGATCACGCCACAGCTCGCAGTTTTGCTCCGCAAATGTCCGGATGTCCTGCAACCTGGCGAAACAAGCCTTGTCATCAGAACTCCCTCGGCTGAACTTCTTCTTGCAGACCGCGGAACTGGGCCAAGGACAACCCACGGTTCTCCGTCTTTGCAATTTCAGCTCTCATGGTGAACTTATTCTGCAGCCGTGCCATGTGGTCGCGAAACTCCGCCTTCGACATCTGCAGCGTTGCCTGCCATGCTGCTTCCTATTGCCGGCGCTGCGAAAATGCAAAACGCTGCTCGATTTTGGGGAATTGCGCAGGTCACTACGTGAACACTGTCCAAAGTTGTCTCGTCTGTGGCCTGCATCGAGGCGGCACGACCTTCCACTGTGCTGAGATCATGCGGCCTTTCCTCAACGTTGCCACACTTGCACAGAGTTCAGATCTGCAAACTGCCATGGGGAATGCGGCAATGCAAGGGTTCACTTTGTGAAAGTGTGCCACTTTGCATGTGGTGGATTTGCCAACGTATGCAACCAAGAGAGATCACAGCGGAATCACAGCCAAAAGCTCGAAGCCAAGCAACTGGCTCACTTGCGCTTGCTTCCCGGACTTCCTGCTCATGCTGTCGTGACTCCACGCTAGACGGCAGTGACAGCATGATGAACCGGTCAGTCTGGCAAGATACTGAAACATTTCGGGATCCACGAGTAGACAGATGTGTAATGTAAACGGGTAGATAGTTCCCGCGCGGGACTCATCCGCCACGCCAGTGGCCTTCCTCGCCGCCGCCGAAGACCCAGACCCCATGGCGCGAGAAAGAACGGCACAGATAAACTGGCTTTCGCGTCGGTAGCCCTGCCGATTCTTTGTAATCGTTGGCTCTACAATGCGATCAATCTTTTTTCCTGGTCGCCCAGCTTGCTTGCCCTCGTGAAGTGACAAACGACCTCACCTTCTAATCTTGGAGTGTTGGCCACCCATGTCAATGCACAGACTGAGTGCTGTGCTTGCTGCAGTGGCTCCACCAATGTCTGTTCCTCGCACGCCAAACGAGGGTGTCTTCCCCAAGACAACCGTAAAGTTTATGGTGCACGTGCGGAACCAGGAAAAGAACAATCAGGTATCTGTAGCTGGGTCCCAGCCGAGTCTACGACTTGGGCACAGTCCCCAGATGTCCCCAGTTTCAAGCAGACCCCGCACTACCGAGGTCATTTCGGCATGTGGTTGGTTTAGCAACGCATGCTACGCCACAGCTTCATCAGATGTCGTCTCCTTACACTCCTCTCTAATTTGTCGGTCATCCCTGCGCAAAGGGCCATGCATATCTTCTCGGGCTGGGGGTGGCAGAAGTCTTTTTATCGCAAACACTTTGAATACGGCACCGTGTCCTGCGCCGGGAGCAGAGCAGCCGCAGGACAGCTCGGGGCCAAAGCCTGCAAGGAAACGCACCCCGAAACCCCAAAGCACGTTAGGCTAGCGGCTATTAGGCTAGCAGAGCTGGAGACGACAGGCGCTTTAGTTTTAAACAGCATCGCGCGCAGAGCCCGGTCTCGGTTCACGTGAGTCTTGAAACAGAGATGCAATCTTGCCGTCACGCCTCCTTCGGCCGTGCTCCCGAACCTTTCCAGCACCACCAACTGATGAAAATGCATTGAATGCCACATGCCTACTTCTTGTGAAGGAAACAGCTGAGGCACCTCTCTGTGAACTCTGAGCTCTCATGCAACACGCTACAATGCCCTGCTCTGCGGCATCTCCGACTGCAACTTGTATGCAGCAGCAGGCCCGCGAAAGCAGTTGGATGGGCTTGTTTGAAAAATTATTCAAACACCGAACTTTCCAAATTTGACACACTTCGCCGCTAAATGCAATGGCAATGTTGGGCACCCTCCACTTTGTGGATGTGCTCGCATGCCCCCGCTTGTACTAAATCGCCAGATATGAACGGATGTCCGAAAACCACATCATAAAGCAGTAAAGCACAAAGTCACAAAGAGCACTACATTTCACTACGGGTCGAGCCTCTCTCTTAGGACTAGACTTCTCTTATTCCCATCTGTAGGGCTCTCGAGCCCGGGACTACGATTTCAAAAAGCGCGGCAAAAGGTATTCCAGGACGGGCAGAGCGGCGGGCACTTCAAACACACCAGCTGACTGCAGAAGGCCAGCTCACAAAAGTGCCCTTTGACTTCGCTTGTCATTGTATGACACGAAACTTGCTCGTTGAAGATCCGGCCGCTGAAATCCGCTCAAATGTACAGGAAGCGGATAAGGCTGATGTGGCTGTGGACTGGGACAGGCTGGGAAGCAAAGCATCTAAGCACTTAAATACCAAAATTCCCCAGCCTCAGCTGGTTGCTTCGTCGAGCGGAGCTGCGGGAAAATTCAGCTCCAACATGCCCTCTGTAAGCCAGCGCATCGTTGCGACAGCATCTACTCTTCGTACTTCACGGCAAGCCAAATTGCGCATATGGCTCACACCCATCTGGCAGATTCAACCGTTTCAGCGGGTTCGGGCAGGGTACTGTAGGCGGGCACGCGGCGAAATTATGTGCGTGAGCAGGGTCCCTGATACAAAATGGATTGCATATCTTCCGCCCACAAAAGGTGAAGCTGCAAGATGCCGGGGCGAGGGCTCGCATGGGCTTGCTTCATGCATCAGCCTCTCCGAGCGGAGCGAAAGGATGGAGACGAAGGAACCGGCACAACCCACGGAAATAATTGAGATTGACGAGCTGTGCCATTTGGCAGCATGCCATGTTAAGCAATCTCCTTAACAATAGAAGCGAACTTGCACGTCTTGAACGCTTCTTTGGAACACGTTGCGAGTCATGCAGCCAAGAGCCCAAGCTCCAGCCAGCTGCACCTGAGCGGTGTCATGCGTCGCTTTTTGGCGACATATGGGCTGTAGCCCTATGTCTTCAAGAACGAGCACTTGTTCAGCTATGCCACGGAGGTTCCATCCCGTGTCCGCAGAAGACACTTCGCTAAGCGGACACAGCTCCTCAGGCAGGGCTAGGGCTGACATGAAACATAGATAGAAGGTAGAAGGTGGATCGACAGACACAGACAGACAGACAGATGGAGGGGAAGATAGACAGATACATAGATAGATATAACAGATGGGTAGATACATACATACGTGCATACATACATATACATACATGCATACATACATCCATGCATACATATGCGTATACACACACCTAAATATACACACATACATACATAGAAAAATACATACATACATACATACATACATGCATCAGGCCTGCATGCCTGCCTGCCTGAATACTTCTTGTTGGGAAGAGGGGGCGTCCTTTCAGACCATCGGTCTGCTACAGCTGGTACGGAAGAGAAGGGAGAGAACCCGTCGAACTGTGCTAGCGAGGCGCTGGCCCAGGGATCAATGGCGTTGAGGTCCATGTTGAGGAAGCTGAAGCCGTCGTCATCATCATCATCCTCTTGAAGAACTTTCTTCTGTGCACGGCTGGAGCCCTCGTACTCGATGCCGGCCTTGCCAGGAAGTTGAAAATATTTGTCGAGGAGAAGTCATCGGTGACTGTTGTATTCAGGCAAGGTGTTCAAGCTGCATGAACAACTCCCTGCCCATCGCCAACCCGGATCACCGAAGGGAATGCAGCACGTCGACATCTCCAGCGGCTTAGGCCTTACTCACCCCCTTGCCTTGCTAACACTGGGAATCGGTTGGCTTGGCAACTGCGGTAGGTCCTCGGACTTGGAAACCTGTTCAGGTCATTCAGGATGTCAATCTCATGCTGCTAGCGGACTGGGGAAGTCTGAAGGCATGCGTGCCTGCAAATGCTAGATTGAAAAGTGCTGGCACGAAGCACACCTGAAACGCACCTTCATCGATCCACACATCATTGATTATTGCCAGCCCTTCGCAGCCTTCGCCGCCCTGGTGGTCGGGTTTGGTCTTGCCGGCTCAAGAATAGGAACCTGCGAGAGCTTTACACAAGGACTTCTCCCACGGAGATGCTCACATTTCGCTTTGACTGATGCGCTCCAAAAGTATCATGCTGCCACGCACCTGAACCAGGGAGTGGCTCCGTCCCGGTCTGGCAGTTGGTATCAACGAACTGGATGCAGGCGGCTGCATGTCCTCCATTGAAGTCAATCGCACCAGCTGGGGAGCATATCAAGTTGACATGACCACCGTTCGCCTGCAGCCGTCAATCTTAAGCTATGTGCCTCCTGGACCGCAGCCGCAACTTCCAACCGTCGAGCCAGCGCAGCATGGCCCACCGTCGCCAGTTCCTTGACCATCCGGTGCCTTGGCGAGAAGTCCGGCTGGTGGGACAGTCACCCGGCCGATTCAAACAAGCCGCTGGTAGCTCCTCCTGCCATTCCGAACACGGTCATGCACCTTCCAGCGAGTTGGCTCTAGATCTCAAGCTCCCACATTCTTCTGGCATGCCTACGGCGTACGGTTCTGTCAACGCATACCAGTCTGAGGTCCGTGTCACTGCTCGCACATTTGGCACTACCGAATCCGTGGAGCTTTCCTGCACCCGGCATGAGGCAGCTGCTCGTGCTCCACAGGAGCAAGAACTCCCCAACATAACCAAACTTCCATCACAAGTCCTTATTTCTATCATCGGCATCATCTGGTTAACAGGGAACATACGATTCCATATTCACGATTTCGACAGACGGCGAGGATGGTCAACCTCCCTATGGCATATCTTTGCCATTTCTTGAGCGCAGTGCCCGGCCCGAAAACCTGTGTCCGTTTACAACCACAGCAAATAGCAAAGAGACTGTCCTACAGGATCAAAGTCTACATGTCTGTGTTTCCTCAAGCACCTGAGATTGGGATCCAAACCAGTCGATGTTGAAACTGCACGGTTTTCAAAACCTGCGTTTGTTTCTAACAGCACAGCGGCATCGAACCTTTCTTCTAGAAGCAGCTGAACCAACGTTGGTTGTTGATTTGGGTTTTTGGCAGGCCCTATCTAAAAAATTTTTCAACACAGAAGACCACCGTATCATTCGCGGCTGTCCGCACCATCCATCTTGTTCCCGAGGTTCTGTTCCGCCTGTTGTCTTTGCTTCTCTCGCCTGCCCCTGAGCTTGGAAGCAGGTACTCCTTTGTGCAGGCTTACTAAATGAGGGGATCCAGGCATCGTGTGCAGCGCGTTGCCTGGCCGAGAGGAGCAAGCTGAGATGGTCCATTGCGTGGTGGTGCTGGCGGCGCCAAAAGCTTCACAACCGACCTGAGTACAGAACACACAGGGCAGCTCTGCAAAAAAGAACCGCTGGGGCCGACTGCATGGTTCCTGCCTTGCAGCACTGAGAAGATTCACGTTTCTGCTGCCGGGCTGCAGGTGAGAGAGCTCCGGGGACTGCCTTGGTGTCGAAAATCAAACTAACTTCTATGTAGCCAAACCTTGTGGACTCTCCCGACACTAGTGCCCGGAGCAACAACTCAGCTACGTGTCAAAGACCGCGTGCTTTCGAAGGAGCCCTGGGATCTCCGCGTCCGGCAGCGGCGCCGAGGTGTCGGCCTGCACATGCCAACAGTCCTATATGTGCCTGTGTATGCTTACAGCTCGTTCTAATATTTTTCGTTTTGTTGTGGCCATTATTACTACTATAGCTATTAGTGTTATGTCTACTAGTAGCAGCAGTCAGAGTGGTAGAAGTCGTCGTCGTCGTCGTCGCGGCGGCGGGGGTGGTAGTGGTAGTGGTATTGGGATTGGAATTGCATCAAAGGGGATTTGTAGCATCGGTCGTATTATTAGTTGTATCAGTACTATTCGCATGAGTTGAAATATGAGTGACCTTTGCATTCGTCGCACCACTACTACTACTGCTGCTGCTACTACTACTGCTACTCCTGCTACTCCTGCTACTACTACTACTACTACTACACTACTGGTGCTGCTGCTGCTGCTACTACTACTACGACGACTACTACTACTCCTACTACTACTACTACTACTCCTCCTACTCCTACTACTACTACTACTACTCCCACTCCTACTCACTCCCACTCCCACTCCCACTCCTAATCCTACTGCTACTGCTACTGCCACTGCTACTGCTACTGCTACTGCTCTTACTACTCCTACTTCTCCGACTCCTCCTACTACTCCTGCTGCTCCTACTTCCGGCTACTGCTGCTGCTCCTGCTGCTCCTACTGCTCCTACTACTCCTACTACTCCTACTCCTCCTACTCCTCCTCCTGCTTCTCCTGCTCCTCCTGCTCCTCCTCCTCCTTTTCTTCCTCCTCTTCCTACCCCTACTCCTGCTCCTGCTTTTGCTACAACAGTGGTTTTTATTTCAATACATCGTTAATGTACTGAGTGTGGCCTATTGTACTGTCTTGTATTCCTGCATGCAGCACATTCCTTCTATAAGAGGTACTTGTGCAGGTACTGGATGCATTGGGAAGGCTGCACGGCACAGACCATGGTGTTGCGAGGTGCCACGACGCCGGATGAGTGCAAGCAAACCGAACCTCGGGAAGGCTCGGTGCCGGATCATCGGTGGCATCACGGTCCGAATCATCTGTCAGGTGGTCAAGGACCCGATTCGATCAGCAAAGCACGTCAAAAGGAACCGGTGCCTTCGGGTTGCTCTTTCTCGCCGTGCCAGGCTATCCTCCTATCCCGACGACGCGTCTGCCGCTGATTTTCGTACGAGAGCTTGAGCTCCTGCTCCCAGGTCATTTAAATAAAGGATTCCTGCTCCCGTGACAAAGGAAGTGCGCATTTTTCGGCAGGACTCTTTGACTCAATGAACTTGTGAGCGGCCGAAATAGGATGGGTTCGGAAACATAGCCGTATGAGAACACTTGGTTAAACTATCTGTTCAACTTGCAGTCTAACGAGTCTAACGCCTTAATGTTGTCCTGCTTTCTGGCAGCTGCGACCTGAGCAAAGTACTCCTTCTCCTCTGGAAACCTGCGCGATGCTAAAATGGCAACACGGACCACGGAAGGGGGCACGTCACAAACGATGTCTTTCACCACGGCACGGCACCTGTCTCTGAGGCCTTCCAAACCCCACGAACATCCGCTAACTATCCATCCCTACACACGTCAGTCGTCCACACGGCCTTTCAAGAACGGCCTGGAAAAAACGGTTCTTCAGCACGAGGCATTCCTCGAGGTGAGCACTCAGGGCATTGGACATGATTGCTCCGGTTGTTCATCCAAACAGCTACAACCGCATAGTCAAACGTCCACGACCGAGACAGAGCACACCCACAATCCCAAATAGCAAAGTGGCTCTTAGGCTGCTCTGAGCATACAGTAAGTCATCAGGTGTTCAATACAAGTTGCTGTGCGCTCAAGGGCAATGACGCTGAAACTCCGATGGCTGATCCCATACAGAGCCAGTTCTCCACAGTGTGCTCCTCGGAGATTTATCAGTTGGATCCACATGTGGCAAGCATGCAGGTAGCACAAAGCCGACTTTGCACGCCAGGCGCGGTCCTCGTGTCAGAGTGTGTATTTCGCGCAGGTCTGCACCAGAGCACATGCTTGCACGGCCGGAGCAGACGAAGTACCTGGGCCAGCACACTCCCGCTCAGACGCTGCTCGAAAGAAAACATATGTGGCTCTGCAGTCTGCAGCCATTGGGCATGCTATAACCTTTCTCACCCTCTTTTATGATGAACTCATCCTTCTCGAACATCTCCTGTGAGCCAAGGACTCTGTCGATTGGATCGTATGCCCCGGACACTCGTGAGAATAGCCCCAAATCCACTTGAAGTCTCTGCGGCGCTCCTTTTCAAGGAACTTTCCGAGAGCTTCCACGAACTTGGGATTCCTATCTGCGAAGAAGGCATACTCGAACTTCCTGCGCAGGCAGATGCAGGCAGCAAAAGCAAGCACTGAAGTCTTTCTGTGTTGTAGCTCCGGCCTGGTTCGCTCATTGTAGACACGAGGGGCATCCTCGGGTCGATGGGACCGGGTGGGAACGCACCGACATTACAACCTGCAAGTGAGTAGGTATGCATGCATCTGGGTATGCATGTATGCATGCATGCATGCCTGACTGTTTGTCCATATATGTGTGTGTGTGTGAATGTATGCATGTATGTACGTACGTGCGTATTACGTACGTACGTACATGGCGTAGGCGGGTAGGTCGGTAAGTAGGTCAGGCAGGTAGGGGGTAGCTAGGTAAGTAGGTAGGCAGGAGGTTGGCAGGTGCTGTATACGCAGGCAGGCAGGCAGGCACGCAGGCAGGGAGCAGGGAGGCAGGCAGGGAGGTACTGGTAGGTGGGTGTGTTACATGCGGTAGCTCTAGGCACGCACGGGGCTATGCAGTGGTATGGCTGTGTGTACATATATGTATATATATATATACATATACATACATATATACATGTATACATATCTACATATCTACATATATACATATATGTATAAATATATACATATAAACATATGTGTGTATATTCACATGTATATATATATATATATATATATGTATGCACATACACGCATACACACACACACACACAGACAAACACACATGCACACATGCACGTGTAGGTGTGCATGCGTGCTTGCCTGCGTGTCTTTTGGTCTTCCTACTTCCACTGATTCTTGCGGGCTGCTCCTGTCAATCCTGTTTGAGCTGCCGCTTACTTGTAGGTTTCTGCAGGTTCCCACTTGATCGTTCGGTTACCGTCCTGTCGCCACATGCAAGTGCATTGGACTGAAAGCAACGAGCAGGTGGTGCAATCACCGTCCGCTCTCTTCTGGACCGACTGGTGCAATCTCCTAAATGGTGTAAGACCTGCCGCCGAGAATCCACCTTGGAGTACGGGCTACCATGCTTCATGGGGTCCGCGTGCTGCCTGTGCTACCGTAGTCGTGACGTTGACATGAGACTTTGCATCGGTTAGTTAGTTAGAGCGTCTAATTTGCTGTGCGTCTGCGAATGCTTCATGTTCGTACTGAAGCCACCCGCCAAAGCAGGCTCTGGACTCAGCTAGATAAAGGAGCAAAGTGGCTGCACAGGCGAGATTCTGCGGCAGAAGAGTTCTTTGGCTACGCATGGCAACAGTCCAACCGAAAATTAAAATGCATCAGCAAAGTGGAATGAACAGGACAGCCTTGACTTCAGCTGGAGCCGAAGAGCCTGGCAGACTGCAAGCTAGAGCGCTGCTACAAGTATGGGAATCTCGTCGCGAATATATGCAGCGGCTGAGGTGTCACTCCACCGGAAGCTCTTGTCGCATTTGCACGGTAGCTTCACTCAACAATCACCCCACTTCCTGTGCTCGTGCTGTCGAGAACCAGCATCAAAGCCCAAACGCCACTGCAATGTTCCTGCTTACTTCTCATCGCGACCTCCCGTTCGAAGAGAGCGGCAGGGGTTGAACAGACCTCGCCAGCAAAGCTTGCGCAGGACAGCAATAGATTCGCGTGCAGGTGACCTCCGGCTTTTTACAGTCAGCTTAACCGTCCAAGGCGATATTGGATGACGTGCTCTGAACACCAGAACGTCCAGGCTGTCAAGACCGTCGAGACCAAGACATGAAACAGACCGTCGGCAGTGTGTGCGTGTGTAGACTTGCTGAATGCATACCTTGGCGTGAAATACTCGATGCAGGACGAAATGAGCTGGTCGTAATCACGAGCCACCAGCGACCAGCGAGGAACAGATCACACGCCTAAATTGTATCTTCATTGAATAGATCCGGGCTCCGTGCGCTTAAGGTCATCCATCGTGAGCCGCGTGGCCACTTCGTGGCTTTTGCCTCCACTGAGTGCCTGTTTTCATTTCAGCAGTCATCCAACATGTTGTGTACTGGTCTAGGTATGCATACGGACAATGACTAACAGTGCACCAAGAGCGCACAGCCAGATATTCGATCCGAGTCGCATCTTCCAGCAGCCGCTCTTTGGCACGGTGAAGCTGCAGCAAGTCGCAGTCGATGGTGTCCTGTCGCTTGCTCACTTTATCTTTGCAGTGCCGGACTTGGACCTGATTCATGCCGGGCCAGCACGTTTTTCTTTTCTTTGCTGCTTGGGCCATCCTCTCCTCCACGACGAACTTGTAGATGTGAACTTCTTGCTTCCTGTGAGCTTCGCGAGGCAGCATGCTTCCGGAACTGGGCAGCTGACTCTGCTTAAGAAATTGCCGGCGGATATCGGCGGATAGACCCTCTCTGTTCAGCTTAGAGGGTGACAGCTCCGAAAGAAGCTCCCAGTGCATCTGGGAGAGCTACTGGCCAATTCGATGCACGCGCTGGATGGCTTGCTCCTCGACAGCCTTCGGACCGGCTCTCGTCTCTTCCCCAAACACAAAGCCATCTCAGGATACTTCAGCTGCGTTTCGACTCACGCATAGATGCAGGCACGGCATGATGGGGGTCCAACTTGCTACCGGGACATAGGGAAAAGAACAGAGTGTTGTCTCAACCGACTACGCTTAAGAAGATTCGTAAAGGCAAGCATAAACGACGAATCTGCAGCAGGTTCCATCAGGTTTCCTCCACTATTCCCTTGTGACAATCAGCGCAGCTGCACGGCTCAGACCACGTGAGCATCAATCAGCTGCCTTTAAGAATTAAGCTCTGAGCAGGATTCCACCAAAGATCCAGCAAGTAGAGCCGGGATGCTGCAACCAAGTTGAGACCTCGGTCGCACAGCAGAACATCACATGCCACAGTGTCACCCCTCTTACTCCGGATCTCTTGTAACGCACCCTCCCGGCCGGGTAGTGACACCGGCAGGCCGTGGCCACTCTGAGGAGGTCACCAGTTCCTCCAGACTTCAAACCTGCCAGAAGCACCTCGGCCCCCGCGTGACAGCACCGCATGCCGTTTGTCTGCTGCAGCATTATCAGCCCGGCATCAGAGCCCAATCGAATCAACTCTCCCACTGCCAGGGGATGTCGAGATTCTACGAGGACATGGTCTCAGCTGCAGGCTCGCGCTCCATTACCTGCACTGCGGCTAGGGCACTTTAATCGTAGACTGGGCTCGACTGGCAGCCGACGATTCTTTCAAAACCCCACAATCCACTTCTCTTGCAGCAATCTTTAGCAGAGCATTGTTGAGATATCACACTTGGTTCTTGACTATTTTGGGTTACCCCCATCATGCCCCGAACATGTGCAGAAACCGGACACCTTGCTGCGAAGATTCTAAACAGGATGCTCGCGCAGGTCGCCAGCTGATGTATTGGGTTGTGCATATTGCATGTGTGCAAGGACAAGATTGATCGCCAACTGGCCAGTTCACCATTCAACCTGGATTCACGTAATCATCATGCGAAAGTTTAACCCAGAAAGTCTCAATGAACATGCCTCTCTTTCTTTCGCCAGGGCTATGTTGCCTCTCTCTCTCTCTCTCTGCCGTTGCCTTCCCTACCCCAAAGGATTTGGCTCAAAATGGCTGAAGATGACTCCAGATGATGGAATACACTCGAAAAAAAGTAGGAAACTGCAATACTTAATCATCTTCGTCACAGGAGCCGTTGCTGTCGTCATGTAGTCGTCGTCGTAGTGGAAGTGGTAGCAGCGGCAGCCGTAGTGCTGGTGGAAATAGTGGCAGGTAGGTGGATAGTCGTAGTAGCAGAAGCAGCAGTAGTGGTAGCAGTCGCAGTAGTGGTAGCAGTCGCAGTAGTAGCAGCAGTAGCAGTAGCAGTAGCAGGAGCAGGAGCAGGAGCAGGAGCAGTAGCAGGAGCGGGAGCGGGAGCCGGAGCACGAGCACTAGCAGTAGCAGCAGCAGCAGCAGTACAAGTACCAGTACCAGTAGCAGTCGCAGTAGAAGTAGAAGTAGTGGTAGTGGTGGTGGTCGTGGTCGTGGTAGTGGTAGTAGTAGTCGTCGTCGTCGTAGTCGTCGTCGTACCTTTTTGTCACTCGCTCGTCGTAATTATTAGTAGTAGTAGTAGTAGCAGCAGCAGTAGCAGTAGCAGTAGCAGTAGCAGTTGCAGTAGTAGTAGCAGTAGCAGTAGCAGTAGCAGCAGCAGTAGCAGTAGCAGTAGCAGTAGCAGTAGCAGTCGCAGTCGCAGTCGCAGTCGCAGTGGCAGTGGCAGTGGCAGTAACAGTAGCAGTGGCAGCAGCGGCAGCAGCAGCAGTAGTAGAAGTAGCAGTCGTTTTAGCCTCTTGCATAGCTGAATGTCTCGCGAAGCGAGGTTAAGAGTAGCAGTAGCAGTAGTAGCAGTAGTAGCAGCAGCAGTAATAGCAGTAGCAGTAGTAGGAACAATACTAGTGTCAATGAGGAAGCAGCGGCTCAGCAAGAGATTCTGCATCTTGCGTGGCCTGTCACTGCAGGCTCACTCAGCCACGCGACGCGCTGGGCACGTTCCTCTAGACCTCAATATCCATGTGCTGAAACTCTCACCTGCACATGACACGAGACAGCGAGTCGGCGACTCAATGACCCATCCTTAGCGGAACTTGGCGCGCAGTCGAGGAACAGGAAACATGAAGGGGATCCCGACTCGATCCCCTGGCTTCTGCAGCAAAGCGTCGAATCGCCTGTGCTGGATCCGTGCGGTATCCAAGGCCTTGTACAACGCGGGATAGGCTTCGACCAAAAAGTCTTCACAGGCACTTTAAGACCACGAGTCTACGCTACACCCGAGGGATCAGCCCGCTCAATGAGCTCCAAAAAAGATGTCCATTGCGAGAAGACCTCAGTCACAATCAGTCCCATATGTTGGGACTCGAGATACTAGTCGTAAGAGGCATGTTGGCAGTTCTGGGTCATCTTGACACAGCGAGTGGTAGGCATCTGGAAGATCCGTAGGCGAAGTATGTACTGCATGACCTCAGACCTTCAGATGGGACTAGAAGGGCTTGAGGTCACGCTGTCGTGTTTGGAAGTGTTTGGCATCTCCGTTGATGATGAAAGAGGACACTGACCTTGAGGCATTAGCAAGAAGTGCTGCGATGCTGCGTTTACACTTATCTTGGCAACGTGTGCTTGCGGCCTACCATCCCAGAGACTCTTGTCGCGGCTAGCGATGAGCGCAGAGGGCAGGGTGCTTCGTCGACGCTGCATTTTTCTCTGGACGCTTCTCTAACAAGTCTGTGGTGCAGAGCAACTACTGCCAGCTTTTGTCGGAACGAAGCCTAAAATGCAGAACTAAACTGCAAGTAAACCCTGGGCGCAAGCCTGACAATTGCAGGCTGCATCAAACCTGTCTGCGCACACATGACATGGGGCCGATAGGCATACCTTCGGGGTAGATGTCCTGTACGAACACACTGGCTCGGACAGTCAGACAACCCTTTAAGATACCATCTGCATCACATGTGCGTCACAGGCATCTGTACGGGAAAGCAAGCAGTCGAAGTTGCCTTCGACGCTTCTTTAAACTGCTTCTTTCAGGCTTACAGTTCCTACGCCAGGTGCAGTGTGTCTTCCAGCCACGTCACTGTGTCTGTCTCAAAGCTCCAGCTTCGCAATGCGAGCTTTGATTGACTTGGCCTTCCAGTAGCTTGGGCTTGTCAGCAAGACTTCATCATTTGCAGGAGGGCCTCCAGATAATTTTCTGCCTTTAGAGCTTCATCCTTCTTCTCCTCAGGGCGGGCTTGATTTCTTCAGGATCTCGTGGATTTGGAATGTGACGGCATTTCCCGCCAACTGCTTTCTCTTGGTTTGCTAGAGACCGGCTTCAACCAGTAGATAGAGTCCACACTCTGCATATCGCGGCACCAGCGTCACGCACTTTCTTTTGCATTGGGCCTACTCGTGTGAAACTGTCCGCTGCCTTCAGCCGTGCCAGCTCCTTATCCTTCAGCTGCTGCACCTTTTTCTCTGGACATGTGGACAGCGAGCATCTAGTCGAGAGAGTGTGTGCTGCCTTTGGTCCGGCCCTCTGCCCTCCAGCGTTTGGCCTGGTTTTTCAGCTGCTCCGCCCTGTCAAAATCCTCCTCGGCTTTCGCGGCCTCCTTTTTCTCCAGGAGGTCCTCTTCAGTGAGGGGACAGCTATTGAAGTTATTGGTATTGTGGGCCCAACATGAGCCTTTTGAAGTACAGGCTCAGAAGTTGTGAGCGTTTTGTTGGCTCCTTCAGCTCTGCTTCATAGGCCTTGCTTTCGTCATCCTCGGAGGTCTCCTGCACTGCTGCACATTGCACCACCCTTGACCCTGCGAGCCTGACGGCAGTCGGCTCGCAGTTCCAGGCCTCTGCAGCAGCAGGTGCAGGCGCGGGCTCGTTGTCTGGAGCCTTCACTCTTTTCAGGCCGCGGCATCAGGAGTACGAAGTGTAAGCAAAGGAGGACAGAGAGGCCAGTGTTGTCGATTTTCTTCCGCGGGGTGCGCATTGCATGTTCGGTCTTTTATCGATGCATAGTGACAAGACACCACAGTAGAACGCCAGAAATCTAGCCTGCAAACGAGTGGAGTCTTGCCACCAGCGACTAATGGCCTGTGGTTAGTGAAACCAGGGGCGTCGTTGATGTGTTTTAATGCCGCAGCACCTCATAGCTGATCATGGCAAGGAGTAGCTGGGAAAGCAGGGGTGCTTCCGAGTGCCACTTAGGTAACGAGTTGTGAAGTTCTTAAGCACCTGTCGAAGATGGACGAAGCCCCTTGAAGACCCATGCCTCATGGAGCCTGTGACATCATTTGCGTGCAGAAGTCTCCTACAAAAGATTCTGAGGCGTCGAACGACCCGGGCTGAAAGAAACAGGCCAAATAGGCAAGCCTGACATGGTCCATCATGGCCTAAAGTTCAACTTTAAAATCCGAACCACAGAATCTAACGAATTAAATCTGGAGCCTTTACGAATATCCTGCTTCGCAGGACGGGCTCTATGCCACAGTGCACGACCAGCAGAACTTTACTGTTGAGTGCAGCCTTTCATCCTGTCTACGGTCACAGATCAAAATCAAACTGCGGCCGCGCGCATGTCAGAACCTAATTTCTCCTCAAGGCCTACAACAAGCAGCAAATCTTGTGATTTGTGTTGTGAAGGCCCTTGGGCTTTCTAGCCGCCTGCGGCAGTGCGTTGGGGCCGGAGCCCTAGCGGCTAGAGCGCATGGCATCCAACAACACGATCTGCCCCCAGCACATCTGCCTCGTTGCAGCAACGGGAAAAGGACTGCGTGCAGCAAAACCTAATCTCGACCAGCAGGGCTGCTTGACCGCCCTGCATGCCACACACGTAACATGGCCACAAGTTCAGGCCACACAAATCATGCCCACTTCCCTAGCATGATGCGCAAGCTTTTCAAGCCGGAAGCTAACTGAGCCTAACCGAGCTGTTCGCCACAGCTCCCTTCAACCCTCTTAGGAAAGGTGCCCGAACTCCTCAATTTGCAAACCTCCTGGAGTGCAGGAAGGCTCGGATCCATTGGAGACGAGAGGAAGGGAAATCTCCCGAAAGGCGGTTACCAGAAGTATAGCGACTCAGCAGCACAGCACGCTGGGGCAGGTGAGCCACGAGTGACCGCGACATGCAAAATGGTTCGAAATGTGAAACCACAGGCTCTTGCCTCGCCTGTTGAACTTGATCATGTCTGGCTTAGAACTGGTCTTCCGAAACATTTAGAGTAACACGTCTGGCTGTAAACCTGAATCTCGCCAATCTGGCATCAATGTGAAACAGGCCCTCGGGCCTCTGTCATGCTCGGCGAAACATGTACCGCAGGCTCCCAAGTACAAAAGACCAGACAAAGATAGGTGGAATCAACTGATCGATGGATGGGATGGCGACCCCTACCGGACGGGGTTCAGCAGCATCACTTCCTGTCGTGGCCATACGAACTCAGAGAGGGTCTGCAACTGGACATTACTGTCGCAAGTTGTTCTTTTCCTTCTCGTGTCGACTGAGGTTGTAGTAACAACCTGCTCATGTGTCTGTTTTGAGGGGAGGGACACATGCACAACCTGCGAAAAATTTAACCACGCGTGCAGAGCGAATTTTTTCAAGACCACAGCTCAGGTGCTGCGGATCATGCTGAAAGTCATGGCGGTTTGCCTGATAGTTCAACACTGCTGAATGAAACAATCCGTGCTGCTGCCGTGGAAGCTGACTCCGTCTTACCATGCATGACGCAGCCAAGAACAGCTGTGATTCTGTCAAATTTCTTGATCCGGTCGCCACACAAGTCAAGCCATGCCTGGCTGGCTGTGGCACAGCCGAAGAAGCAGCGAAGGCTTGTCCTGGTCCGCAGGGGTTTTAGTTTCCATCAGGGACGTTTGCGAAATCAAAAACTTACACCCTCCGGAAGTGTGCCCACATAGCGACAGCGTTTGCGCAAATGTGCTCATCGACACCAGGTTCCTGTTGTTTGCTTAGCCTGCCCATGGAGCTGGCAGCTAGCATGTAGTAAACTTCGAACTTCAGCTACGTTTGCACATTGACATGATCGCATTCAATGCAAGAGTAGGCAGCTCCTCGAATTTTCGCAAAATGGACACGCAAGATGTCAGTATCTGAGTCTGGGACCTGATGAAGCACAAGACAAGACAACGGGCCTTTTTTCAAATGCCCCAACAACAGAGAGTTATGCGTCACGATGCAACGGGTCTCCTTCGCAAGAGCTGCCAGAATTTCCAGGTGCTTTTTGAAGACTCGCATGTCTTGTCTGAGAACACGTACTTCATTCCTCAGCCGGCAGTAACTGACATCAACTTCAGACGTAGGAAACAACACTTCCGTGGCAATATGGCGACTACGGCTGCACCGTCTCTGATGTCGTGCTTCTTATATTCGCTCTGTTCCACGTAGTGAACCTAATGCATATCCAAAGCATTCGAATATCGCCCAGAACATGCTGTGCAGTGCCACATCCACCCGATTTAGGACGGCTGTACGTGTAAAGCCTCCTCAGCAGATAGTCACTGAGACAACAACGCAATATCCGGACATCTCTGGACGTGTTTTGCCGGCCACAGACAACATCATACCAGCTGCACCTCTTTAGACAGGAAGGATTACATGAAACAGGGGATTGGGTGGGCTTCCCATCTGCTGAGGCTGTGTCCCGTAGTTTAGGTAAACGCGCAAGGTCTTGCCCCAAGCCCCGCGCGAATGCGCATTGGAGTGGGTTGGAGGAGCGATTGTCACTGTGTTGGCACCGCGATCTCAACTCTTTTCAAGGCATCCGTACATACTTCGTACTGACATGTGTACGCGCACAAGGGCTTTTATCAGAAGTTCACTGCACGACCGACAAGCCAAAGGAAGCATAACAAAGTCTCTCCCTCTTCATTTAGCAGGCCTCATATCGTGATGGCCGGGGGCCACATGGAGCCACCCCCCGACCTCTCCCTTTTAGGGCGGGGGCCTCCGTTTGAGCCGTGTGGCTCTGTCTTTGTCGGACTCGGGGCCCACTCCAGCGCTGGGCCCCTTTAAGTCCGTACAAAAAGTAGAAACTGCTGGCAGCACAACATCACTTTAGAGTGCTTGGTTTGCGGGTTCCCCCTCTAGGCATGAACAACCGATGGTCCAACCTGTCACCTCTTGCTTGCTTTCTTTCTTGAATACTGGTACCTGATACCAGCTTAGAAGAGTTGCCCACAGTGCTACTTTGCCTGATGCAGGTTCGCCGTCTTTTGCACATACAGAGGGCTCAGCGTTCGACAACCCCAAGCTCCTTGATGCGCACTGGAGAGTTTTTCGGGCTTCACAGCAGGACGGCTCCCCGTGTCTTTCTCTCTGTCTCCCATGCGTATACATGGACGTCTACACACTTGGTATGTATACAAAGCCACCTACTTATCCAGCCAATTCAAGAGAAGCTGCTCCAACTCCACTACTCCGCTGCAGTCTGCTACCGGCAGCCTCGGTTTGCCGTCGACAGCTGTATGGTTTTCGGACTCTGCCGGGCTTTGGGGCCGTGACGGGATTCCACGCGATCCCAAGCTGCATTGGGGCTGTGTTTTCGTGGGACATCTCTACACTGCAGTTTGTGCCCCAGAATGCCTGGGCAAGACCCCAGCAAACTGTTTAAACTTGCTGACTTGTCAGAGGAGTCGAGAGGATTTTGCTTGGAACCTGTTTGCCAGGTCCAGACCAAGCCGAGCCTAAAGCCTTCAAGCCTTGGATTGAACATCCAACTCAGCTTCTTGCCCAGTGCTTTCCCAAACCGATTGGAACTGCTGAGGGTCTTGAACCATATGCCAATACATAGAAAAGTGTGTGGATGTGTAGATATATGGAAACACAGAATATATAGAATCTTGGAAATAGATACATGGGTATAGATACAGATATCGTAATGTAAATACAGATACACACAACATACTATGGCACATATTACTATGTATGTGATTACAGTACAAGTATATTAATCCAGCCCGTCCCTCCCTCGGAGTTGCTGGCCAAGCCACTGAGCAGCCTCACAGCGACGGGACAAGGTGGGCTTACATCTTAGACGTGCCCTGCTATCGCTGCGCTATCGCTGATTCCGCATGCCGGTTTCTGATCCTGCAGTTCAATCGGTCCAGCCTGCTTGGTCAACTGGACAAGGTATGCATGACATGCACTTATGGAGTGAAGTTCTCATGCCCTGTCAGCGCAAGCCTGAAAAGCCCAGTCCACGGTCGTGCTGGAAATCACGGCTGCTTCAGCCGCCGCCCGTTGGGCTTCGGCTAGCTTTTCCGACCCATCGTCTACCATCTTCCTCAGGAGCCCATCAAGCCGCACTCAAAGAATGCAGACTAGTCACTCGCCACTAGTCCGTGACGACTCTATAACTGAGTGATACAATATGATACAATACAGACGCTTTCCGAGCAGCTCCAAGAGGACGGCGATGGTGACATTGATCAAGACCTCAGCTCTGACACTCTGACACCCTGAGGAAAATTGAATCCGGTAAGGTTCCTGGGACGGCGGCGATTCCACAGAGCAGCCTCAGCCGACAGCCAAGTCGATATGTTCACAGGAACGATTGCCTCTTGCATATGGATGGCTGAAACGATATAAAATAGACTGTCGTCCCGATGGTTCGAGTGATGTCGTCTGTGAATATCCTTAGCTGCCACCCAAGCAGGGGAGCGCGGCGTGCTGGGCTGAACATCGATCGAAGGTTCAAGTGCCGTGCCACAGCCTCTGACCAGGATTCGCCGGTCAGGACTTGAAACATGGTGAACAGCGAGAGGCCTCGAGAAGGACCGAGGCCGCGAGAAGGCCACACTTGGCCCCGAAGTGTGATACCATCCCACACTGTGCAGCCGAGCGACAAAAATTCCCGAAATACTCCTCCCCATGGTGTAGCTCCCGCGATGTTACCAAAGGCACAGTCATGTTCCTGATCGAAGACGTTTGGTGCGAGTCTCAACCGGCCCTGTGAATTACTATACCATGCACGCTCTCTATGCACAGTCGAGATGCAATGTGTTGGTGTAAAAGCCTTCAGAGGCAAAGTTCCTGAGAAAGGCGCACCAGCCCACCCGCTGCATGCTGCTAGAAGGAAACAGCGACAGTCCCTTATCATAAACAGAAACGAGAGAAACACCCAGAAGCAGATTAGGGGTTGAGTTTTGCAGCCTTGGCTCATGAAAAAGTCCACTGCCAGAATGGAATAAATGCACCTGATTCACTTGACAGCTCGCCTCTCATGAGTGATGCGGACATCTTGCAAAGACCCCCACACTTCCTTCCGGAACGATGCCATACAAAATCATAAATTAGTTTGCAGCCGAGGTGCATGACGAGGAACAAGATGCCGAACGCATTCACATGCGCAGGCATAGCTTTCGCCAGCGATTCTAAGATCCTTACTGCAAGTTGAATGGCTCATTCCTGTCAACTTTGCAGCACAAAAGGGTGTCAAACGATCAAGATCGACCTCTGCCACGCACGTCTCAACAAGCCGCACCACACATTCTAGGCAAGGCTCTTTCGCAGTGACTTGATCCGCCTTACACGATTCGGCAACTACATTGGCCACGTGTATCCACCCTGGCCCTATGCTTTTGAGGTGGTCCACTGGCCACTTCAACTTCTCAACCCCTAACTACCCGGCCAGGAGATGGAATCAAAGTTGGAGAAAGTGCTCACAGGAGAATTTCGCACATCACTCGGTGGACACCGCGGTTCTGGACGAAAGTGCCGTAAAGCTGAATGCTCCAAGTGGCTTGAACAGTCTGAAGACTCGGAATGCTCGCATCATGCGAAGCAAGCTGAGAGGACCCGGCAAGGGCACTTCAAAGACGTCTAGGATGCCTGACCGGACATGCGAATTCTGCCCTGGCACTAGGTTGGCTAGCGAGCAAGCAGATTTTCAGGCCGATGCAGGACATGACGGCCCGAAGCTTTGTCAACAACCCGGGTTCACAAAGCATGCCTATAGACACCACCACCACATCGAACACATTCCTGAGTCCAAAGCGCTTGCGAAGTCTTGCCCAGAATTTGTGCAGAGACCTCGTACTGGTATCTTCAGTTGAGGTTCCACCCAGATGACCAGAATCGTCGCCACCAGAAGCCATACCTGAACAGGTATGCGATCACAGCGAAGGAACCCCGGTGAACCAATTTCTGACATTGCGTGAAGAATGAACAGCAGGCAGCAGTTTCCACCAAGGTACATGTTCACAACCAACTCAAAGGAGAAGATGATGTTAAAGAAAAGATCCTTAAGTGCAAAGCGCTGGGCAGCCAATGGGTCTTTGTCTGTGAACTGCAAATGGTTGAAGGCGGAGAGATATCAGCAATAGTGTCGGCCCAGCTTCGGTCCCTCGCCACAGATCCGGATGCCTGTCTCCATTCGGATCGATCCACTTCCTCAGAGCATTGTCTTTGAAACGTGAATCGGCGTCACACCGCATATCCCAGCATGGCTTCAAACAGAATAGACAGTTTTGCGACTACTTGCAGGTCCTCTGCATCCACGCGCACACACACACAAACACAAACACCTCACTCGCACCCTTCCGAACCTCTCGTTTTTCCGAAAGCAGCTGGGCGTGAGTCTCTTTCGCTTGCTTGCTTGCTTGCTTGCTACTGGTGGGGTTTGGGGTTCACGATCATGAGTGCTGGTCCCCCCTGGCGCTGGGTCTGGTTGTAGTCATCCAAGGCGCGAGGGCCATTGATTGCGCGCTTGCGGATGGCTCTCTCCTGTGGCTTCGCCAGTTCCCTTGACGACGTCGGCGGTGTGGGGCTCGGCACCGCAGGTGCTGTCCCAACTTATCGCGGCTCAATGCCTTGGAAGCGCTGGCCTTTGCCTTTGTGCTACGAGTCCTCTGCGTTCTCGGTCTGCTTGAGGTCCTTGATCTCCTTCTGGTCACCTGCTCGTTTGTCCCTTTTGCTGCGCGTGCTTTGCCTTCTTGGTCCCTTTGGGGTTCTTGCTCTCCTTCTGGTCCCCGTCTTGCATACCATCTTTCTTCCCAGTCCGTGATGTGCCAAACCTCCTTGTCTGAACTTGTCGAGCTCGACTCTTCGTGGCCGAACTCAAGACAGGATTTCAATTCTGGAACACCCAAGCTCAGATCCTGATCAGCTTGGAAGTTGCTTCCTGCGCATGCTTTCAATTGCTGCCAGGTGGCTCTGCGATGTTGATCATGAAGTTTCCACAGATGAGCGCAGCAACTGCCATCTGCGACTTGATGTCCAAATACGCTGTCGCGACCTGGCCGTCTCTTACGAAACCTCGCTCTTGCAAGCAGCCAGCAGACTCACGGCAATGACACATAGCCTCGACTTGTTCGCCCAAAACGCTGACGGCAACGAGAATTGTACTGAAAGTCAGAAGCCGGCTTGTGAAATGCAGCACGTAGCAGGCCTTGCGCTGGTGTCGCCATATTCCAGTTTGGTCAGCTGGCGGTAGCGGGTCCTTGGCGGAAGCGCAGAGCATGGTGGCTAAGCAGCTTGCAGTGCAACCATGCAGGGAACAACGCCGGCAAGCCCGTTCTGAATGCTGAAGTGCTTCTTTCTGAGCGAAGCTTTCTATCCGCGTGCCAATGGCAGGGATATTCCCTTCGGCAATGGCCGCTTCGACTTCCTGACGTCGCTTGACCGCCGCTGCTGCTGCTGCCGCCATGGTCCTTGAGTTGACATACGCTCTTCGCCAGAAACGTCAACCTTTTTGAGCACATGCCTGCGAAAGTTTTTGCGTTTGACCCTGTTGCAAGCGAGCAGCTATTTCATGCACCCACTGGTAGGTGCAACTCATCTGCTCTACACATGAATGTAGGTTGCTTGCTGTTGATTGTTGACGTTTGGGCCATCGTCTTTCTGCTCCAGTGGCGAGCCTGTCGCTTGGGTTGACTGGGTGGGGTGCTGCGCGTGTATGATGAATCGTCTGCGCTTCAAATTCCTGTAATACTAATAACTACGGATGAAGGATCTTGACCTGGGAAAACTGAGGAGGCATGTTTTTTACAACGCCACACTGGTGGGAGCCTAATGCGGTACGTTTCCGCGAGCTGCAGTGGCTGCGGCGCGCAGAGAGATTAGATGGGACTTGAAGCTTTCAACAGGTGGCACAATTTGAAGGTACTGTGGAAGCTGCCGTGCCTTTGATGTGGAGGGAGGCTCGTAGGGAGGCGGCTTCGGCTTCTCCTTGATCCTGACGGCCTGTGTAGCTGTAGCTTCGTCGGGCAGGTGAGCAGTTGCAGACACAAAGGTGGCGTTGGGCCTTGTCTTTGTACTTGGTGGCAAGTGCCATAAACATGGAGGCTTCCTGCGAAGCCAGGCGGTGTGGGGCCAGGCTGTTGCTTCCCAGATGCAGCAATTGTACAGGCTCATGACTATCCGACTATCCAGTCCTTTCCCTTCCATTTCTTCCAAACCTCGTCCACATCCTTGATTTCACCTCGGCTTCCATGCAAAGGGCTCGCAGGTGGCATTCTTCGCTACGGCACTACTCGGTCATGCTAGTCCCCGAAAGACCCGTCGGAGGACATGCGCTTTTCGGCCGACTGAAGCGCGGAGGAAAGCAAACAGATGTTTGCCATGAACTCCGACATGAAGTGCTGCACGTCGATTCATCTAGCAACTCTAGGTTCAGTCCAAGGACGGACAATTTCTTCCCACACGCCCCGCGGCTACACTCCAAGAGCATTCCGGTCGGTTATAACTGGCACCCCTTACTGGACGTGACAACTAGAATTCCTTACCGTGGTTGTTGTACCTGAGGAATCGGGACCACATATCACAGATTGCTTCTCCGCCGAGGCCGCAGGCCCAGGCGTATTCGGGGTTAACTCCGTTTTTGCGTTCATTTCCCACCCCCCACCCCCTCCGCCCGGCGCCCCTGTATATTGCCTGCTTTTTCGCGCCTCCTTTTCCCTGCCCCCCCTGTCCCCCTCCTGCCCCCCGCCTCCCNGTATATTGCCTGCTTTTTCGCGCCTCCTTTTCCCTGCCCCCCCTGTCCCCCTCCTGCCCCCCGCCTCCCCCCTCCGCGCTGCCCCCCTAGCCGAGGCGGGCGGCGTAGCCTTAAAATTACATACATATACGCATGCACGCACACATGTATACATGTGCGTGTATACACATACGTATACCGTATACACATACTCCAAAAGCTCTCTCTAGTCTACATTTGGCTTCAGAATACAACTATCAGCCGGCAAACCTGCTGTTTGTGCAGCCACCAAGCCAAAACCTACAAGTACGGCCGTGTGAGACATGAGTAATCGGAAGCGTGGGGAACAAGCCACCGATACTTCCTGCGGGCTCAGGCTGCTTTTGTGGCACCCGCATGGCATACTGTAGGCATGATGCGGCACAAGACAAAACCGCTTCATAACTAGACGAGAGGATCTTTCCACAAGCTGGCTGCCTCTGACTCTATCCTGATGCACACCTCGACGAGAACAAAGAAACATGAAAACTATGGAGTTGCCTTTCCCAAAACAGACCAGGCTATGGCGATCAATACCAGGCGAACTTAGCTCTTGCTTTTTCAGAACACCCGTTTCCAACTCGCAGAGGGGTCGGGAAGCAGCTTTCCGCTGGGTGGGAGCTGAGCCATCTTGGACATCAGCAAAGCCGCACACTTCGTGTACACGAAACGAACTGACAAGAGATCGTTTGGGCTTTAGGAACTTTGTTGAGCACTCGCACTCGACCAGGTCTTTCGGGTTTCGACTCGCCCACTCGCGCAAGGCGAGGGGTCCCAACCACACGAGTCTTTACACTCTCACAACTTGACAATCCACGAGTCTTTATGCTCTCGCGCTCGGACATGCCAGACGAGGTATCTCGGCATTCAGGTTTTTAGGGTTAGTCTTCGGTTTTAGGGTAGCCTTTGCCAGACAGGGAACCACTGTCGCTCAGCTTCTCCGGGTTGAACTTCTTATAGAAGGCCTTCGTCGCTGCAAAAGACGAGTGCCACATATATATATATATATGTATATGTATGTGTGTATGTATGTAATTATATGCATACACGAGGCAAATGGGTTTGTACAGAACAAATCGCATGACCGGCAATGGCGGAGTCCTGAAGCTTCCTGGCATTCGCAGCCTGTGCCTCACACAAGAGGTCGCCAACAACAAATAATTTCACACTCCGCAGCTTGTGAGGAGCTTGGGCACTAACCTCGTCACGTGGGACGCATTGGCACACCGCTGATTGTGCTGCGGAGTACGACCGGCACTTGGACCTGACAACTCAGCTCAGTGTGGGATGCGCTTTTATGATGTCGAAGCTCTGCAAGGCGACTCCTCTGCTTAACCCTCGCAGCTTGCCGCTGCATGAAAGCAACTTGGCATCTCGGCCATGGGACCGGAATGCTGAGCATGGACTATGACTAAGACAGAGGCTCCATGGGGTCGTACTTCTTGTCATCGAATTTTTCAGCCTCTGCAGTGGCGAGCTCGACATTCAGGTGCTTAGCAGCAAAACTGTAACCTCGTCAGTGTAAACAGCGTCGAAACGACTCCGCATCTTCTCTCAACCTGAAGCTTTCTTAGACCCCTTAGGCTGCACGCACGATCTACTCAGAAGCCACTGAAATCGCAACTACATGTGATCAGTTTGTTGCTTACCACTGTGGAGCACGCGACCACCACCTTGTCAGTGTCGTAAGGATCTCCGGAAAAGTCTGCTACCATGGCCTGCCAGCCAACCAAATGACGCGCAGGGCTTTGCCCAGCATCTTTGCAAAGGCGTGTATATCGAAGGTCCAGATGACCAGTCTTCACTGAGCAGGCTTCTCGCGAGTTGACTGAAAGCTCATTCAACAGTCTGTACTCTAGCTGTGTCGAGTGAAAGGTAAAGGAGGGCCGTCCCTCTGTTCGGCAAGGCCTTCTCATACGTATTAGCTCAAGGTTTCTGCAAGTTACCGAGAAATCCCATCTCGTCGCTTACGGACCAAACTCTACTGCGCACCTAACTTTGAAGCCGGTTTCTCCATCAAGAAATTATCAAGCAGCGATGACCCTCCGCGAAACTGTTGTGGCGCTAATATGCGGTGATGCATGCTGCCATTACCCCTAACACGCTGCTGGAAGATACCCTGGGACTTGAGGAAGGACCGCTGTCAAAACTCCCTTTGCACTGGCTTCCAAAGCGATACCCGACGTGTGTCAGCAGTCCAAGCACCGCAAGAATCACTGATAATTCAGCTGGCAAACCCGACCAGGAGATTGAGAGAGTGGTGCCAGTGAATCCTATATACAATGTAGGAGCACATCAGAGTTCAAACCGAAACCGATGCACAGAAGGTTGACTCTGCTGCTTGAGACCTGTCATTTGGATGGGTGGATCTGCCTGGTTGGGACATGCTGAACCCATTCCGCGGTCTCTCTTTCTCCCCAGCCTGAAGCTGGCAATTCTGATCGCCTTTGCAGACCCTCGGCTGAAGCAGTTCAGTAAGCGAATCCGAATATGAACGTGCACCTGAGCTAGCGAATTATCTAAACAAATCCACGGCGAACAGACTGCCCTGCAGGCCTGTGCGGGAACAACCGAACATTGAAAATCACAAGACGTGGAGGCTGGCCAAGCCGCTTCTGCTGACATTTCCTTGGCTCCAAACGCTCCCTCCCGCCCATCAACAAACGCCAGTTCGGATCTAAGAGCAAGCCCCTCTGTTTCCTGGGAAGCAGCTGCCCGACACTGGCGGCGAAGAGCGCCATTCCGCTTGCAAGCCGGGCCACTGGTAGCTGTCGTGGCACTCCTTTGAGCTCATCCCACAAGTTTGCTTGCAAATGTCTCGCTCGAGACCTCATCAGACCAGTGGATTCAGAAGTTGAGTTCCTGTTCTTCAAATTGGGATCTCCAGTTCCGATAGCCAGGCTGCAGCACTTGTTCAAGTTTTTGCCCATCTGGTTCATGCCAGCGTAGGGGTTGGAGGGATCAAAGTCTTTCCTGACATCAGGCGCTGTACAACCAGGAGAATCTGCAGGAAAGGAAGCCTTGCCCTGAGCCTCCGAGCACTATGCCACCAAGTTGATGATATCATTCCATCCCCACTTTGGTAGTAGTACCGGTTTCTGCCTGTTGCTGCCACAGATGGGCCCGCCGATGAGGTCGAACCCCTAAAGATGCACCCGATGCATTCCGAGCTTCATGCTCAAGACGTTCAGACCTGCCTCCTTGCATCCATAACTAACCTGAGCCATCTGTGGTCTGGATATTGTCAAAGCTGGGCATGATCGTGAACTCTAACACAGTGAGCCGCGAGCGGCCCTAAGGCCCTAAGGACAAACGCATGAAAGTGTAGATTTCACACGCGGTGCTGCAGCAAGTTGCCGTCCCATGTCCAGCTGATGCGGATGTCCCTTTCACACACATAGATGACACAGCGCACACCCCCTTCTCTAAGCGGCAGTGACGTGCCCTGACCCGGCCAGTTTCCAAAGTTATCTTTGACCGAATCCATGGCTGTACTTCCAGAGCTGACAGCTCAAAATCCATGATTCCTTGTATGCTAGACTTCTTGATACAGCATGAGTATCGCGAGAGTTTGAGGAAGCATGCCGCTGCAAGTGGCTGGGCACCTTTACCCGTCGATCAGGTCTTTGTGGGGACCCAGAAGCACAGTTGCAGGGCAAGTCACGATTTCGATATCCTCCTTGCCCACCGGCAGCTGGCCCGATGGGCAGCTGAAAGCCGGGCAGTTGGGCGCAGGGGGCGTGTAGCCGCTGAAGCCTGCGGGGCCCAAAATTCCAACTGCATCACGGACTTTTCTTGGCAGCACGGAGCGCAGGGCCGCAGGGCCTTGGCCCCAAACTCGGTGGGGTAGCCAGAATAGGAAAGCTGCGAGCTGGCAAACCTATGCCAGAAAACACACTCAAGAAGACGGCACACTTCCCTAAGCTGGGCAGCTAGGAGGGTTCCAACCGTTCAACATGCGAAGAAGCCGCCAGGCTTCCCGGTCTCATGTCCGCCCAAGAGCGGCGGGCCGACATTGAGCGGACTAAAGCGGAAGGTGTGCCCGAAGGTTGATCCTGTTTGGCCTGGGATACATGTCACGATAGGTTAGAGTCGGTTAGAGTTTAGAGCTGGTCCAAGACTGAGCAGGCCACTCTGAAATGTTAAGAATACGGCCCCGGAGTGAAGTGACGTGAAGCAATCTCTGGCATGGACGTGTGCTGATTCCAGGCTCTTAGAGAACATGACATGACTTTCATATGCTGGCTGTTGACATGTGTCGAAAGGACGTACAACTTGAGCGCATCAAACAGCGAGAGCTTCTGGTTGTCAGACACGTAGGCAAGCACAGGCACACGCTGCCATCCCCCTTGAGCTGGGCAGGCTTTACGTGCACCATGGCTGTGGCTCGGGTGGATGCAGGCTCGACAACTGGTCCAAGATCTCCTTCGTTGCCGTAGCTTCGCCACCGAGCGCTCCAAGCGTGGCACGGATTTTCTCTACAGCTGACGGAACGGACTGGCCAAAGGCAGCCTCGGCATTCCCAGCAGAGAAGTGCTCCAGCCCACGACAGGGGCATAGATACCAGACTGACAAGGCATGCCGAAGTCTAACCCATGGGGGCAGCACTTCGTGGGGGACGCTTTCGGACCAAAACAGCACCAGTGTGTCCAATGCTGGTGGCACCTCTGCCAAGACCTGATGCATTTCATTGTCCTGCTTTAGCAAACGAAGTTCGCCACCAGATTCAAGATCCCAGTCTCTGTTCAGATAGTAGATGCAGGTCAGCAAGCGCCCGTTTCTGCCTTTGCCGTTGTCCAAATGCCAAGTGTATCTGCTGCCTGGCTCGTAAACCGTTACCATGGGCCAAGTGCGGAACTCACATGTGTCCATCTTACCTCCCGTCAGAGGCCGCAAGCCTGAAATAAAGGCATCCAGCTTAGACAAGAACTCCGTCGGTTCCTCGTTTGGCAAAACCGCCCAGTCCCCGCGTCCTGTCCCTGGTGACTGCACTCCGCCAGGGCCTGGGCATGCAGGCAATGGACTTCCAAAGTCAGTATCTGCCAGTTCCATTGCGTGTGCTGGCCCCAGGAAGTTGGCCAGCACCGCTGCGCCGTGGAGCTCAAGCAATGCTGCTGCTCGGACACACATGTCCTCCAAGTCGGCAGAAGCACGGAGTGTCAAGGACTCGAGTGCTGATGGAAGTTCCCGAACGTTCGAGCGATGCAGTCTGTGATGGTACGCTGCCTCTCGGAGCAGCAGCCCCAGATCCGTCCCACCCGACTCTGGGCTCGTTTGCACTGGCCCCGCAATGCCGTCTGGTGTGCAAAACCAACATGGGCAGTCCACCAGGATTTTCGTAAGGTGAGTACTCGCAGCTCTTCGCTGAGAGTTTGGATGAGATCCTAATCTAAGGCTTTCGCCAAGAATCTGTTCTGCTGTTCTTTGCCTGTGGAACTCATCTTGGCCAGCAATGTCCACACAAGAGATCGTCTCTTCACTTTCTGCAACTGCCGCTTTAATGGCTGCAGCTTCCCTGTGCCGGCTGTTATACACCAAGTACATAGTACTTTCCCGATCCTTCACGCTCGAAGCTGGCCCCTATCATGCTTCTCATTAAGATGCGGCTCCGCCTCCTTTCTCTGCTACGGCGTGATTTGAGCTTTGATTCCTGCGTGGCACTCTACCTAGTGACCCGGAGGACCCAGAGGCCAGAGCCTGTCCTTCACTCGACGCAGCTCATGAGCCCCCGCTCTGCAGATCTGGGCGACTGGCCACTGCACGATGGCCTTCGGCCATGTCCGTGTGCAGCAACTTCAGCAGCTCTTTCATCCTGGCACGAGTAGAGGCCCGTTCAAAGGCAATGCAACAGGGGTGTCAAGTGAAATCCTGAACTCAGACGGCTTTGAAGAAGTCCTCTGTCGGAGTCCTAGAAGTGCTAGTTCCTCGCTTTGCTCGGAGCTTTTGTCCACTTAAATATGGACGGGTGGCCAAGTGCAACACCGCCCGCTCAGAGACTCAAAGCTTGCTCATTCGAATTCCGCCGTCCACGCGTATGGACTCACCATTAACAAACCTCGGGAGAGCTTGTGCTGCTTCGGCGGGATCGGTACTTGGAGCCGCATAAACAGGACCACTCTTATCCATCGCCTTTAAGCTTCAGCCAAGGATCTTGTTTTCAAGTATCGCCACGGCCATCTGAGCAAACTCCACTGGCTGGCCCAGGCGCGTGTTCGGAAAGACGTGCGTCCTCGCAACGAAGCTCAGCTGTGGTCATGCGGGCTGTGCAGCTGCAGCCAGGTGGCCCATGCACTTACAGTGATGCCAAGTCAAGCCAAGCTGTAGACGGGCCACTCAGCAAGATTCTTGTACACTGCTGGCTTGAACTGTTTCCTCGGCTTTGCAAGTCCAACTCAGTGGGCCATTGAGTCTGCCACATGCTGGCCTGCATCAAGCTTATGCTTCCTATCCGAATACCCTCTGCAAAGATTATGAAAAGCAGATGACAGATTGTCGAAGTTGCCAATGAGCTGCGGGACTTCAAAGAGCAAGTGTAAGTAAGTACTGTCACATACTGTCAACGGCCGCCTAATTCCGGGCAAGTCTCAAAGGTGCTGTCATCGGGGTATCAAACACACCCGGCAGTATGCAGTTCACGCGGATTCCGCGCTTCCCCAGATCGCGGGCCATGGGGAGCGTCATGGAGACGATGCCGCCCTTGCCTTAGATCCCGCACTGAATGGCAGCTCATGTCATCTCGTCGGCCAGAACAGCCACGGTGTCGGACCCTTTTTTCAACAAGATGTCGACAAGCCGCCTGCTGCATAGGCGATTTGTCCGTTTTGACCTAAGCCGTGTATGTGCTTGCAGCTGACGAACTTGTGCGAAATGGTCGAAACCCTGAGCATCTTGCCATCTTGCGCCGCAACGCTAGCGACCTTGAGCAGTCTCAGGTCGCCTTTTGGGAGGTGCTGAGAAGGATCCCGCTGTAAGAACAACCCTCAGGTGAAGGGGACGCTCCAGCCCTGGATCGCTTTGCAGAGCACACGAAACCGCCTCATATCAACATGGCTACCAGTATCTACCAATGATCTGTACTGTTGCGGCATTGTTTTTTAGACTTGTATGAAATGCAACGATGGTCTGCAATCATGCAACGAAAAACCAGTCGCTTCGGAGCACGGACACACAACGCAGAGTGCAGCTAGGTCGCATTTATGATGCAACCTGGGCTTTCTGGTTTACACACAATACATAACATACCATCTTGGGAAGCTCATCCAACTCACACGGAAGGACGCATTGCCCAATGCCGTCCACGCCTCGCTCTCCATCCTCGTCCTCTGGCGTATTCTCTGCCATCAGAGCCGCTGCCTCGTGGCCGCAGTGGCAAAGGTATGGTAATCTCGAAGATCCCCGCCGAAGCTCTGCAGAGTGTTGGAACGTTGCAGTTGGCAAGACTTTCTAGTGGGTGCATCAAAACGACCTTCCAAGGTAATTGCTGTTTCGGCAGAATTCAGTTCGTAAGTGTCTGCACCAGGCTTCCGCTGGGCTTCTCACGCAAACTGTCACTGCCCCATGCAGGCGGGCTGCGAGAACGACTGTTCACGCCCCCTGATGACATGTAGGCTGCCAGGTCGCTATTGAAATCAAACCCCTATTGAGCTTGAGCTGAGCAAGTGGTAGTTACTTCGTCTTGGACACTTCTGGCCGTGCACATTGGCCTTGCTGGCGATGAGGAAAGTCCCAAGAATGTTCAGCTCAACGGTCTTTTTGAAGGGAGACAGTGCATGAGGGTTGCCCTTCTTGTCCAGCGTGAGGCCCGTGCCTAACGCCAGACGCCAGACGATTCTAAGCCCTCCGCGACACGTCGACAATATTCAACGACGCAATGCGTGAGGAACCTTCCTTCATCTGAGGCCTTTGCCAAGAGTTTGACCTCCTTCAGAACAGGGCTCCAGTATCATCGTGTTCACGTGCAGTAGCATAACATGCAAAAGATGCAAAAGAACGACTGCCCAGTCAGTGCCCTCTGACCTGCGCAGCTGACGACACCGCTCAACTTTCCGAACTTCTCCTTGATGGCTTTCATGCAGTCTTCCACTGACTTCTCATCCAGGATGTTACCTGGATGCTATGGTCCGGTCATGGAAAGAAAGGCGAGGTAATCTGCAGGCAGACTACACGACTTGGGATTGTAGCCTGCATCAGTGCGATAGCCGATAGAGGGGTTGCAGCAAGCACGGACTCCTTGCAAACCAGCTAAGCCTGCCAAGCGTCATACCACAAACAATGCGTTCGACGCACCAACTTTCTCAACGACGGCATCACCTTTCTCCTTGTTCATGTCCAAGACCTTGGGCAGCACGGGACATGGCCTGACCTTGAAATGCCTGGGTGATTCAGTTCATGTCGTCCCGCTGAAGAGTTTTGGCGGGCGCTCGGCTGCGATCGCTGCGAGACGTTGGAAACAAGCCCACTCAGTTCTAGTTCGAAAGTGAGGGGCCTTTGCACGAATTGTTGCTCGTATATCGGAATACAGGGAAATCAACAGACCGTTGAGAAAAATGCACAGCAGTCTCGAGCCGCTCCTATGACCGGTCTTCTTGTGAAACATCGGCAGGATCACTTGTCCAAAGCCTCTGATCAACCTGCTGCAATCGCATGTCATTGCGCATGGACGCACAAGTTGGTGAGACGGAGTTGGCACACGTTGACAGCATCCATTCCATGCTGAGGTGCCACGGCGGCTTCACACGCCGACAACTGATTGGCCTTCTTTGGCTTTAGTTTGAGGTTTATGAGCTGCGGGAGCAGCCGGGGCCGGGGCAGCTGCTGCCGTGGGACTTGCATCAGGCGAGTTTATGCTTTCCTCCTCCAACTCCTCCGCCTCCGCACCTTGCACTCCAACACTGTAGGCGGGTGAGTTCCCCAGGTTGTCGTCTGCAGCGGATTTGTTGCCAGAACCCTGGCTCGCTCCACTTTGATGGCTCTGAGAACCATGCAGTGCGGATCCCGCCATCATGGATGCAAGAGCACCCTGCTGGTTTCGAACTCCGAGCTTGACAGCTATGTCGAAGACCAGTCTCTCGATCTCATCAAACCTCTTGTCTGTGCTCCTCTGCAGCACGGCGACAGCACTGTCATCCTCCTCTGCAGTTGGAGGCCATGGTAGCTGGGGGGATGCCAAGCCACCATAGCGCTGGACTCTGTCTAGTTGGATCGATGGATGGTTCAAGCAGTCATACTGTCCCTCGGAGGTTGCAACCCCTCCTTTGGGGCCCGCATCACCTTCGTCAAGCTCACACGGCTCATCAAGGCGCAAGGAATTCACAAACCTGGTCCATCGCTTTGTGGAAATCATGGGCATGGCACTCTCGAAGATGATGGTGCCTCGGGTCAGCCGTGCATAGCCCAAGGCATCCTTGGAGATCGCTATGTATCGCTGGCAAAGTTGTGCAACCATCAAGTTCCTCGGTCTTGGACAACCTGGAGTCAACCCTACCAAGCCATGCTAACCTGCTTCGGAGAACTCTTGCAGCTAAGGTTCATGAAGTACACATGCCAGAAGGAAGCGAAGGCGATCACAAACCATTTTAGGAGTGGCTCGTTCTCAACCGCAATTTCCCCATAGTTGTTTGCACCGTACACATTGAGTCCCATTGAGAGCAGGGCTTGAAATGCCGCAGGCCAGTTGTAGAAGTCCCTCATCTGAATGCCATCTTCAAGCCCAGATTGTGGCAAGCAAGCAATCGCGGAAGCAAAAGCTGTCGCCAAGAAAAGTAGGGCCCCGATGTAGACGACGAACTCCCACCAAAATCGCGTGCAGATCACGGCGAAGCAGCTCAAGTGGATGTTGAAGTGGACTAACTCAAAGGCCAAAACGAAGTACAAGAGCATAGGGATGCAGGATACTCGATCGTACCAAACCGACAGGTCACAGTAGAACTGCCCAAATGCGCAACAGCTTGTCAGCCACTGGTCGCTGACTTGCAAGCAATGCAGAAAGGGCTCCATGCCCAACATGGTCAGCAAGAAGAGCACAAGAACAAACTCGATGAACTCTTGCCTTGAAACGAGCAAATAGGTGGGCACTCTACAACACCAGAGGCACGGCGAGGTCTTGCCGCTTGCGCAAGCTCGAATGATCTGGTACATGTGCTTGGCGAAAAGCTGTCCCAGGCTGAAGACATACATAAATGCCTTAGGATGCGTTCGGGATCTACGTACGAGCCTGCATGCCAAGACGCCTTACATGTTTGCATTACAAGGAGCTCGGCAGCCAATTAAAGCCCAACGAGAATTGCCTTCAGGATCGTTGGAAAGGATACCATACTGTAATCCAACGGTGAAGTTGGCTAGGGTGAGGATGAACCACATCTTCGTGCCGACGAAGGCGAAGCCGCACATTCGATTCCACAGCAGATCCGCCGCAAAGGCTGGGCAAGAGTGGCAAACGATTTCAGGATCACTGTGCTGAATCAGCGCATGCAAAGAAGGAGTCAACTTGCCGTTTTCGTCGACCAACCTGAGCAAGTCAGCATTCGCTATGCTTCCCTCACTCTCCGCCACCCACGATGGAGTTTCACAGTTTCACAAGCTAGCGTTGCGAGTGCTAGACGGAACCGCATTATGAGGCCCACGGCTGCTGTCCTTGTTTGCTGCCTCGACACAAAGACCCGATGTAGTAGTTGACGCGACGCGTGCCTCCTTTGATCTTCTTTGACTTCCAAACCAGGCCTTCGCAACAAGCACAGGCCAAAACTCAACACTCCTAGCCGGAAATGCAGCATACCGAGGTGATACAAAGTAATCTGCTTGCGGTGGAGTCGCCATCCAGAAGATGGCTCAGAAGCGTAGGTGCCTGCCGACACAGCAGCTGGATGATGTCCGGGTGCCGCCCGAAGAGGCCCTTCATGCTGTAGTAATAAGACGATCGGTCAGCGCGGATCGTGAGCAGCTCCTCAAGAATGGCCTGTGCGGACCTCAGTGCACCTGTCTCTATGGCCCAGACAAGCGGGGATATGGACTCCGTACCAACCTTGGCTTCACTGGATCCCGATAGCAAACCGTGCTGCCACATCCGCTTGCAACTGACAGGCATGCAAGACCCGATCGCAGATGCTGCAATGCTAAGTCGCGTGTCAGAGTCTCTCTGTCAGTTTTTTGTGGCCTCCTACTTCGCATGGACAAGCCTTCCCTCCATCAGTTTAGGTCGAGGGGCTTGCACTCGCAGCAGAAGTTGCTCTCGCTTCCCTCTTGGTGCAGGTGCCACCGCTTTCTGCAGTTCCTTTGCGGAGTTCTTGTTGATGGACTGCATCACGGCTGTGGAGCCTTCCGCCAGGGTGCGGGTGAGGATCCTCCCCACCTCGGACGAGCCGCGCTGGAGAACAAACACTAGTAGGGACCACTATGTCTACACCCCGACACCAACCTGCAGGATGTGCTACCTACTAACTCAAGCCTGGCCGCAAGGTGAAGGCACCACTGGACTCCAGGGACAATGGATTCGTTGCTGTTGAACTTCTTAACCGTCATCATGATGGCCTCGGTGAAAGGGACGGTCAAGTCCTCTGGAACTCCGTATCCTGCATGGAGAAGCCCTAGGGCAGAAATGTCTCGGACGGCAGTCTTCGTTTTCGTGAAGATGTCCCCCATCACACGGAGAATGCGCCCCATGATATACTGCAATCGAGCGTTAGATGCCTTGAGGTAGTCTTGCGTCTGGACACAGGTGGCGAAGAGTGTTTCAAAAACCTCTAGCTTGAATTCCGCCGCTGTATCTTCATCAAGGGACTCTGTGAAGCTTTTCAAGTTGTTGTAGTACATGCCTGGCAGCTGCTTGTTGGCATCCAGCATCTTCTCGATACACGACCAGAACCAGCTCCAAGCATTTTCATACTTCATGCTCCACTTGGCCTGCAGAAAAGCTTGCAGTGTTCATTCATATTCTAGCGGTGTGATGACACATGGACAGCTATGCCTTCGGCAAGAATTTCAACAACCGTCTGCACACACGGCTTTCGATCTACACGAAATTGACAAGAGATAGACATTGGTCCTTGCCTTGTAAGTTCGCAGATAGCTAGATAATTAAATAGCTAGCTTGATACTGAGATAGATAGGTGGTAGGTAGGTGAGTAGGTAGGTAGGTGGATAAACAGATAGCCGAATAGACAGGCAGAGGGCCGCGGAGTGAAAAACAGGGGGGGAGAGAGTGAGAGAGAGAGAGAGGGATAGATAGATTCAGCAAGGGAGGGAGGGAGAGAGTGAGAGAGAGAATAAGAATGAGAGAGGCGGCGAGCGAGAGACAGAGAGAGAGAGAGAGTAATAAATGAATATATATATGTATATATATATGTATACATATATATATGTGCACATAATATATGTGTATATATTTATAGAATAAATATGTATGTATGTGTATACATATATACACATGCATATACAATATACATTTTTTTGCACTCACGCTCGAGAAGCTCAGGCGAGTGTATATGCATATACAAATACGCTTACACATGTCGAAGTACATAAGCATCCACATATACATCGGCACGGGTCGGAAACTGCCGCGAGTCAAAACGAAGGCTCGGAAAAAGTGTTGTCTTCACAGCTCTCACATGTGCAAACCATGACAACCGTGGCATTTTCTGTGATTCGGCATGTCGTTTTTTTCATCTTGTTTTGAAGGTTGTTGGACTTTGCAGCGAGGTTTTCGTGCTGTCAGTGTGCAACGACATGGTTTTGCAGTTTACCCTCAAGTTTGTGTTTTTGTTGGCTTTTGGGCTCGACGAACTTTTTGAACCGCAGATGTGAAACATCCGAATGAGCCTGCTGTGACGAACCCCTGACCGCTTGCGATAAAAGAGAATCCGAGCTTCCGAGTCAGCGATTTCAAATTTCATTACTGATTGCAAGATACATTCGAATCATTGGGAAAACATTGGCGAATTCGTATTGAGATTGGCCAGGATCTGTCAATATCTTTGCCACATCTGCATCGGATCAACTTCGTCGAATTTGTCTATCGCAGTTAACTGCATCGGATCAACTTAGTCAGATTTGAAATATTCCTTCGGCTTGAAAGGAAGACATATTCGAATCACCGTGAAAACATCGGCGAGTTCAACCAGCCACTGGACTTGTCGACAGTATTGCCGGCATGACGAAGCAGAACCACAGAGGCCAGCAGCATGGCAAGCCAGAACAGAAAAGTGTCCGCCGGCGTGGATGCTATTTTCTCTGAAGGGCCTCTATAGCTGGAGAGGAATCCACTGTGGAGACTGCACAAGTTGATGATGCCCACAATCGGAAGCATAAGGACAAGCACTGTGCGATGTGGGAGGAAGAAGACTTCGGCAACACGGACGTTATGACTCCCCCGAACCCCCACCCACCCACCCTGCCACCTGCACGCACGACCGACACGACGAAAGCCTTGATAATCTTGAGAAACGCACGACGGTAAAAGACCCGCTATACATACATGCATACATATATTGCGGCATTCTTAAGAGCTCCGAGGTGCACATCAACATGATCCAAACCAAACCAAGCCGAGCCAGTTTACAAACAGAACTCCTGAAAATCTTACCTAATACAGGACCTCGTCTAGCAGAAGACCCTGTGTAACAGAAGACCCCGTCTACCCAAGACTCTGTCTCACAGACGCCCCGGTGTAACAGCAGCTTGTCACATCCTGAATGGTCTGCAAAGACTTCTTTAAAACACTATACCACCCGTCTTCCTGACCCGTTGACAAACAACATGTACCGAGAGGGCAGAATAGAGTACACAATAGTTTAGAAATAACCTTGCTGCCGGAGTCGTGTGCTTATCCGGCTTTGCGGATCACCTGTCCTCTGGCCCTCAAGAATGCACAAATGCAGTGCCCGCTACTGCACTCCTGAGAGAGCTGATGCTTTGCGAGAGCCTGCCTCACCGACTTCATCAAGTCAAGGGCACTTATGGGGCCAGTATCTTGCAAAGTCCTATGTTACAAAGAAGTTTCCTAGAGCAGCTGCCAAGGTGAACGGTTCTCTCGCGAGGATCCCCCAGTTCCCCCGGGCCTGCAGCATGGACCTTGGTTGAAGCAAAAACTGCACAGCCAGACAGGCTACGGGCAAAAACACACCTGATAGCTCAAACCCAGGCAGGCGGCCGTAGGGATGCGAACATGACGGACTTGAAGCCGGGCAGGTCGAGCTGCTCGTGGCGTGAATGGCGCCAAAGAAGTAGCGAGAGCACATCACACTCCTCCTGCAGCCGATCAATGTTCCCGACATTGGGCACGAGGCTGTCAAGGGCGGTGATCATCTCTGACAGCCATGGCCGGTCACCCACACCCATGACCGAAGCATTAAATCGTGCCATCTCACCAAAACTAGTTGGCACATTCATGTTCTGGGCATTGGCCATGGTTCCCTCTTTCATGGTCTTGTTGGCCTCGTTACTCGCACGTTCCCCGCTTTTCTTTTTCTCCGGAGTGGTGGCCTGCTCCTCGATCTTTTCAGTCTCCTGTGCTTCCACTTGGCCCTCCTCTCCCTCCTCTTCAGCTAGACCTCCCTCGGCATCGGCCTCGGCTTCCTTGGAATTTTCCTGAACGACCACCCAGCTCGCTTCGAGGATCTTCAGGTTTGCCTTGTAGAAGTCGCGTGTGTGCTGATATGACGCACCCACTGCATCAACAAGCCGCGAGACGCCGTACTGGAACTCCGGAGTCATCATGCCACCCAACTTGGAGGCACAGAATTCAAGCAGGAGCCCCTTGAAAGTCTCTATCTCTGCGGCACTGATGTCCTGATTCATGTGCCGCAGGGCAAGGTACTCCAGCTGGCCTGTGAACATCGACTGGTCATGCATGGATGCTAACAGTCCATTCAGCTTCGACCAAACCGTACTGGCTCGTTTCTGCATGTGCTCCGTCTTCGGGATTGCGGCAGAAACCTTGTGAAGAAACTCTTCAGCGGCCGCTTTGGGAGTTCCGCATCGGCGCTCCAAATTCTCCCACCCATTCCTCACCTGTCAATGCTGGACAGTGTGAACTGCTACCCAAGCGGCTGTGCACACAGACTCTTCCGCGCCTAGAGCCAGTCAGCAACTTGTGCACAATCTCAAATAGCGCACAGTTTCCACATCACACGTTCTGGCATCTTTAGCTTGTCATCCCTGGGACACCTTCCAGCCTCCGGCCCCCGATCCCACAATTTGCAATGGCAAGGATGTATTGAATAAGACCACAACTACCTACAAGGCTCAACAACGGGCCTCTCCAATCGAGTACTCATCAAGCTCGAAAGGTTCGAGCAAGTCCAAGGCTTCCATCGCTAGGCGATTTGGAGCCACTGCCCTCCATGAGCCGACTTCATTGACGGCTGCAGCAGACAGAGTCAAAGCAAGGAAGCATCAATATGCTCACTTACATCTAAGACAAGGTGACAGCCAGTGCTAGGGGGGCACGGCGACTCCTGGTCCTAGCTCACAGATGCCGAGTGACCGCAACTTTCGCGCCCTTCGAGACACAAAGCTCCACTGTGCTCTCTCCCAGTCCGCTGGCACCACCAGTTACGGCGATCACGGCACCTTCAAGCTTCATGACCTCGCACTGCTGCGCTTGGAACTTGGAAGCCCTGAGAAGTGGCGAATGGAAGCGGTCTCTCGGTCTGGCCTCCACAGCGATCGGTGACCCGTCAAAACCCCTACGCCCCACGCTTCTCCAAAATTGTCTGCGAGATTTGCAGGGACGCGCGAACAAGTGCATGTATCACCGCTTCTGCAAAGGAAAAGGCCACACAAACTGCAAAGAGTCGGCGGCACTTCGTGCTGTGGATTCCGGTTGGTTCCGCCTCATTCACCGTGGCCGGTGCAGGCTGCCAGGCGAACTAACCGAAAAAACTGTACGAGCGAGTAATAGAAGGATGCCCTGCTTCCTGGGTGCCCAGACACTTGTGCTCTCGGAGGCCGAAGCCTCCGAAGACAAATAGCGACAAACCGTTATCAACCGCTTTACTTGCTATCGAAGACTTTCGACGCCGATACTCAACGGCTTCAGCATACTCGTGGATCGAATGTGGTCGGACAGTGCAGCTTGGACCAAGCCATGCCTTTGCAAGGAGATGCGCAGGGATGCTGGATGCTCCAGGCAACACCTGAACGGGCAAAGCATGCCGCTGGCCGCAGATTCAACAACACGTGCACACGTGCATGTGCGCATATACACATATATGCATATGCATATACAAACACAAACTCTCATCGTCACAATAGCAAACAACCAAACGCGCAAGCAAGCAAAAACACAAACAAACAAACAAGACTCCGTCAGCAGTCAGCCAATCAGTCAGTCGGTCATGCAGGCAGAAAAAAGTAGCAAAAACACGCAAAGAAACAAACAAACAACAAAACGAAACAAAACAACACAAAAACACCGAGACAAATAAACAAACACACGCACACACTTGGGCTTGACTCGAACTGATGCACAGGTATGACGACAGACCCAGACCGAGACGACATGTGAAAGACAAGCTTCAGATTGCGGCAAGCATGCAGGCACTCACTCTAGTGTTGGTTATTCCACTGCCACAGGGGGCCCACTGGCTAATCCGAAAGCAGGTACACAGTGGTGATCGGCCACTGCATCCACTCCAGTGACTTGGCTTCGTTGGGCAAGGCTTGTCACTGGGGCCCTTGCCGCCCTGCAGGAAAATTTGCTTCACGAAAGTGCTGAGCGGTCGCCATGTCCAGGCGAAAAACACACACACACACCCGCGAGCGCTTACACACACACAGCAGCAAAAACATCAAAACAAACAAACAAGCGCCCAGACAGGCGTGCAATCCTCACTGTGATCATATGTGCACCTGCCCAGTTAAGATCAAAGTAGAGGTGCACGACATCCACGACACGAGCACTGCGGGCAGCACCTTCAGAGACTTCCTGGTAATGCCTGGCTTTCTGCAGACAGGACCTCACGCGCGCAAGTGGTCGATCTGATTGCAGATGCTCCGTATCAGCACAGCATCACAAGTCTGATGCTGCAGCCTGAGAAAGATAGCAATGATAGACCACATCGCGGGCATGCATTGGCACATAAGCAACGCTCGCTCGAAGAATTAGGATCCGCTTCTGGACACTTGGAACGTGACATTCCCCGTGGCACCTCAGTCAAAGCCCGCATCACGCTCTGCCAAACGAACAAACAATCGGTGTCGTTGCAACACAAAGGTCGAGCATAAGTTGACCAATAGATGCAAGTTGCTGCTTGATGATCTTGTAACAACACTCGCGACAGAAGATGTGGCCGCACGGCCTGGGCAGTTGCTCTGCTAATGAAGGGAAGATCTACAGTCTGCGAAAACCGAGAGCAAAGCGTCAAGGTTGGATCTTGCGGTGTGTCGTAACCTCGAAACACTATCACAGAAAGAGACAAACAGGCAGGCAAGCACATGCCTACATCGAATGTCAGGTTGCATGAGGACCGTGCATATCGCACAGTCATTGTGCTCCCCATTTCGAATCTCCTCTCGTGCTCAAAACTCTTGCAGGCCAGTCTGGGTGGGCCTCCTTCGATTGATAGTTCGACCCTAGTATTGGCTACCATTCACTTTTGCAGCCCGGCTGGCAGCAGCGGGTAGTTTCACGGACAAGGCAAAAATGCCACACAACAAAGGGAATCGCATAAAGTCAGGAGCCCCTCTGCACGTCAAAGCAGCGGCCTTCTCGCAGAAGCTGCACTCGGAAACTGCACAGGTTTGGTTCTGCATACGCCACGGCACAAGCGACTCCTGGAGGAGGGTTGCCACGTAGGCCTCAGAGACTTCTTCCCCACTGACCTCCGCGAGGTACCGCCTGGCCCCACAGGATACGTCTTCCGAAAAACAACATGCTAGCACGACCAAAGCAAGGTGGACCGCAGATTTAACTTCTGGCGAAACACATGGGAGCTCTTGGGCCTTGTAGCTACTATCTACACTGATACTATCACGGGTCAAGATCTTCGGAGTTCTAGGAGGCACACAACTGGTCTTCTGTCCTCTGGTCCACGGGTTCATCTTGGCAAACCAATCCGGTCAGGCTGACAACAAAAAGCTCTAGTACTCTCGGCTGGCATTTTGCAGCTATGCGGTTCCGAAGGCTGTCATGTGGCCATCTAAATTAAGATGCTACCCGTTTGAGCTACGCAGCGCATGGCACGGCTCAGGTGCGTTGAGCCGATTGTTGTGCAATCGGCTCAGCATTGCGCGCCGCGGATCACTTTAGTACCGTAGCTTCCTGTATGTGTTGTTTCGCTTCTTCTTTTTTGACTGACCGGTTGCCATTCAGCAGGGAGCACAGTCAACACAATCATAGCCCCGCCTCTCCAACGACTCCATGTCCTCGTCCTTGCTGCCTGCCCTTGCAAACCTTGAAACAGGTCGAAGGGTGCACTTTCAGCACTCGGGCTCGACAACGTAAGGCGAGGCTTCAGCAGCACTTGCTCTAGATCCTTGTCTTTGGCCCGTACATTGGCGCCGGTCCGCTGGAGGGCCAGGCTGTGTAGTGTGAGCTTCAAGCTTGCCAAAATGGTAGGTGCCAAGCTTGCCAGGCTCGCAAAGTGCACACGCAATTCCCTGCCCCGTCATCTGACCATCATCTCCTTTTGTCGAAATCGCATATCAGAAACGACATACTTTACACAGTCACGTGTTCACGGCAAAGTGCTAGCTAGACGTCTCCGAATCTGAGCTTCGAGCACTAAGAACGGGTGGCACAGGGCCTCCGACACGGATTTAACACAAGGCGCTGCGAGCTTGCTGGCCGCTCATGCTGAGGTGCATGCTTCCGGTTATGCATGCCGGCTGAAGCACACCAAACAAGGTCGTCTTCACTCAGGCCACACAAGGCCAGGAGACAGAACACAGGCCCGTGAAGGCAAGAGAGCCTGCCGCAACTTCCCGATCAACTGGAGGATGTGGGTATACTTCCTGAGCAAAATCACCACGCGACCAGCAGTTCAACTATGCCTTGAAACGACGACTAACATGACAGCGGGATGTTTGTAAGCAGAATGCGACAGCACCTCTCCCTTTTCCACGAAGGTGTCAAACCTCGGTCGCATGAAACCATCGAAGATCCTTTCAGGTCACCGGCGGCTACTGAAAACTCAGCACATCCATGGCCCACTGATGGCACACCAATCGAATGCGCCCCGGCAGCGTCTGCTAGCGCAAAGATAGCACGAGCAGTCTCAACAGCAGCCTCTTGGGACGGCGCTCCGTCTTCGCCTTCCGCCACAGAGTGTCGTAGAAGTCCCTCTCTGCTGGCGAGAGCTCCAGGTGCTGTACCTCCATGCAGCTATGCAACTTCACTGACTCATACTGCAGTTTGCATAGTTGCCCCATGACCACACATATTCTGAAAGCAGGGGCACATGAACATGCTTCATGGGCAGTTTCAGCAGTGGCTCTCCTGTGTGCGGGTTAACCTCAGAGCAGTCACGACAATGACCACCCGAAGCAAAAGGATTCTCACCGGAATTATTGGACAATCTGCATGTTTTCGGTTAGGTGTCGAAGAGGTGTATATCCCATCCTATCAACATCACAATCACCCCAAAGCATCAACTCCTTCCACATCTGTTGCTCTTCTGTCGACTGCTTGGGAAGTTATCACTTGACATCAGGATAGAGGTGAAAAGGGCAAACCAGTTTTGTTTGCCATGCCCTTATCAGGGCATCTGACATGAAGTGCTTTGGTTGCACTATGCATGGGCAGACAAATTGACAAAGCCAGTAGATCATCATGAAAGATCCGCAAGGCATAAAGCTGCCCACTCAAGGTCACCAAAGCAGGAACAATGCCCAACAACTCCAATGTTAACATCTTACGAAGGCCAGCAAGGTCTGACGTGTCGCGTTTACCGGAGAGTCGTCGGGACAAGTCTCCATTAGTTCCAGACTGAGCCTGCCTGCAGCGGCCTCAGATAATTGGCTTGAGCACACGGGCCGGAAAATCTTCCGAGTGTGAGACAAAGCGGCTTCACCAATCTTGCCTCTTCAGTTAGTCTTCGCAGTTTTGCTATGTGTCGGGCAACGGGTGAGCCTATACCGAGCGTAAGCCCATCCCCGAATTACCTGCAGCTCGGGTATGCATGAAACGGTGCGAGGCTTCGCCTAACCACACCACTTCAACCCGGATTGGCTGAGAAGCCCTCACTTGCCTCGGAGGCAGTCACGGCGTATTGACCAGGATGCAGAACAAAATAACGAACATCAAACGACCAAACTTCGTGCATCTCCCCATCTGACCCCGACATCAGCATGTCAGTTGCAGCTATGTGTTGCAGACAAGCGGCTTGCCATCATCATCCGGACGAATTCATCATAGTTGATAAGCCCGTCCCCATCAAGATCGGCTTCCCGGATCATCTCATCCACCTGCCGATGGCTGTGGCTCTGCTAGGCCGAACCGTTCCCCACATTGACATGTGCACCAGATTGCTAGCCACTGTCCTCCGTGTCATTGAGTTTCTCGCCCAAGTTCCTGGAGACAGGGCCGCGAGCAGAGGAGCACTCAAGCTCAACAAGACGGCTTGACTGCCAAACAACGGTTATCAGAGAGACGAAGACATGGACACGCCAATACACGTGCAGATGAAAGTGCACGCATGTGCATTCTGACACTGCCGATGCTTGCTGGGGCCAGTGCGTCATGGATGTTCGAAGCTCGCTAGCAGAAATGAAGCCGTCGCGATCGCGGTCAAAGACCTGCGGCTGCATGCAGGGCAATCACCGCAAAGCTTCAACAATGAAAGGATATCGCCAAGTAAACCGCGCCCCGACACACATCGGAAGTATGTAGATGCCTTGAACGCCTCGATGAGCTCTTCTTCCGTGTCTGTCTCCTCTCAAACAACTGGAGCAGTTGAACGAGTCGACAAAGGAACACATTCACAGCTGAAATCGGGAAGCAGGCCAGGCTTTCCTTGAGCTTTCTGGACATGAGGGACAGGAAGGTGTGGAAGTCGATGCGCGTGCTGAGAGGGCAAAGGTGTTGTTGCAATCTTGTGCATACCCATACTATGTACAGACGTACATGTGCATGCATAAATACACATGTACATATGTGCATGCTCTATATATATATGTATATACATGTGTGTGTGTGTGCATCGGTTCTGTACATCTATTTCTGTGTGTATATTATGTTTATTCCTGGTATCGTCTATATCTGGAGACACAACTGTATTTGTATGTCTATTTGTGTATATGTGTGTACATATGTATGTATGTTTGCACACATGTGTACCTACCTACCCACACACCCACCTACCTACCAACCCGCGTGCAGAACACAGCATGACATAACACGGATAGGTACATACATTCTTGGCACTCGCACTCGAGCAACTCAGGCGAGGTTTTACATGCATGCATGCATGCATGCATGCATACATACATACATAGGTGCATACATTCATACATACATACATACGTACATACATACGTACATAACACATTTTGCACTCGCTCTCGACATACATAGATACATGCATACACACAAACACACATGGCAGACACTTGCATACAAACATGCATACATGAATACATATATGAATGCATGCATGGATGCATTCATGCATGTAGGCATACATGTGTATATGCATGCATACATGCATATGTGCGTAAATGCTTGCTGCTTACATGCACTGCTTTTACAGGCATGCGCTCATGCACGAGATTGCACGAGTGCATACATTCACAATGCACGTTTACATGCATGCATACCAACATATGTACCCACATATGCACGATCGAACATATCTGGAAACGCACTAGCCACCTGTTTGGAATTCTTTGGGTACTACTGCTCGTAACAAGCGTTGTTGGTCTTGTGTTGCGGTGCTGCATTTAGGCAGGCAGTTTGGTGTCCTTTCAGCTTGCGAAAGAATCGTCTTGTTGAAGCACCGCGGGTTGACTAACTGGGTTTCCTGAAGTTTCCTGTTTCCGAGTGTGTGCCCCTCATCTTCGGAACATTGCAGATCGAAGGCTAAGTCATTTTTGAGTGTACGTTAAGAGCAAGTTATATCAAATGTGTATGTATGTACGTACAGATATATTATATATATGTATATGTATCACTGCTTGTTGTATACACACATAAAAATATAAGCAAAATATATGTGTATATATATATATGTATATGTATATGTATCATCGGCAGGCCGAGAGGCTCATGCTCCCCGTCACCACCAATCCAGTCTTGCAGCTCTTGTTCAGTCGGGTTTTGGCCAAGCGAACCTTCAGAGAGGACACTGAAACTCGTGTGGAGCTCCGTAGGCAGCTGAAGTTTGCAAACTGTCCAAGTCAAGCCGAGACTCTGAGCAACGTCCCAAACTCCTGCAAGAAGAACCAGCTCACACACACGCAACACAAAAAAACAAAGTTACAGCTTTTCCAGGCGTGCGCATGTCCTTCAAGGATAGTTTGTCATCCTTGTCCTCGTCAAAGAGCTTGAAAGTCTCGTAGAACTCGCCTCGAGTCGGATGCCAATGATTTTTGACAAACTACGAGCCGGTTTACCGAAAGATACCCTTCTGTCGGACCCGACGTGCGATGATACTCGGGGTGTGCTGTTGCTACACAGCATCAACCTACGACGAGCAGTTGAAGAGACATGGAGTTCTTCTGGTAGGGCAAGGGGCTGATCTGCTCGCGCACGAGCGCGTCAGCCATGATTAGATCCAGGTGTGGCTGACAGTCAAAGCTGCTTTGAGCCCAGCTTTTCGGCGAGCACTGTTGAACTCGTTTCCCGTCACTGCAGCGCTTCAAGGCGCATTTCTTTCATGGCTGGTGCTGCCTCGACAATGCGTCCTCAAGTCACAGGGTCGTTCATCCATGCTAAGCTGGATGCAGTGGATTTCGTCCGCCGCAGAATCAACGGTGTCACCTCACCCCAGCTGGCCCATAAGAAGGTGCTGTAGGTACTTTGTAAAGTTGTAGGTAAACTTATCCAGTCCAAACCATGCAAATCGCCCCTCTGTTGCTGCTTGTAATGCTACAGATCGGCGGCTCAAAGAGAGCCCATGGGCTAACTGGCTCCGACGGCTCCGGCCCGGCGTTCGTCAGAATCGCGTCCCCCTTTCGGCCCCGGACAATGCGCCGAGCAGTGTCCAGTGCCTGTGACATGGCATCGGGATCACCGTGCCGCCCTCGGTCCAGAATCTCACCAGGAAACGTTGGCTGCAGACACCAGAGCCTCTGCCACAGCCAGGGTGCTGCTGTCAAGGCCATCCAAGGCCCCGACCACGCTCCAGTGGGATCGCCTGAGGCTCGCAGACTGCATGGACAAGAGTTCTGCTGGAAAGCTCACACGCTGCAATGCAACTCACAGCCGCATTGTCCAGCCAATCTGTCTGATTCCGCATGTGCCTCTATGACTCTCGGTTCTCGGATAAGCCATCATCAGGAGGCTAAGACTGCAGCAACGGCTTTGCGCCAGCACGGCCAAGCGCACCAAGGCTCCACACCTCTTGCTGGAAGCCCCCCCTCTTAAGATCTCAAGCGTGTACAACCATGCTCCATGTCGACAAGTCCCGAGCGCAAGAATCGTACCGTGGAGTAGAGCTCCTCTACACTGTTCTGAAGAGGCCTTGGCCAGGAGCTCTCACGAAGCGGAAGCTCTGCACCGCGCGTTCTTGGGCTTCCAGCGTGCCGGTGACACACCTCAGGCTGGCAAAGGCTGTCATGCTGCCATCGCCATGAAACGCTTTAGTGCTGGCACCACAGCTTCAAGCCAAGTACACGGCCATCTACAGAAGCCTCGCAGCTGGAAAGCCGCCTGTGCTTGCCTGCATCTGATCGAAACTTAACGTTCGTGTCTTGCGTCGTGTCATTCATCAGCGGCTGCAAGAAGGCCTGCTGCAACGGTTCTTGATGCTATGGGCCTGGCACGATAGCATCAAGTGCTTCGTCTGCGTTATCCAGACCAGGAAAACCCTGTATCGTGGAACTCTCAACTCTCACAACTCGGGTGACTCGTGCCGAAGGCTGACAGCTGCATCATATGGATACCAATCCGATTGACTCTCTCCTCACCCATTAGCATTGTGGACCAATCAACCCTGCAGCACAATCTAACCTCAACAGCGAACTCTTGACTTGACTCGCCCTGCAACTCAACCTCCGGCCCAGCCCCCCCGGAATTTTAGGGGCTGGCAGGGACCGCATCTCTACGGGCTCGGAACAACCAATCGCAACATGGGCAAGAGGCGCCTCATCGAGGATGATTCTCCTGCTCATGCACCGACAGGGACGAGTTGAGCTCCCGTGCAAGGTGATCAGTGAGATTCAGCTTACAGCACTTAGAACTGCACGACTGCCCTCCGATCAGGCTTTTGTTTGTCTATGTTTGTGTCAAGACTCAAGAGGTGCGCGCCAGCTGGCTCACTCCTCCAGTAAACCTGGAAAAGCAATGAATCTGGTGGTTGGGAGGCCAGCCTGGGATGCACAGCAGTCATCTTCAGGCTCTGATACTGTGGGAATATTGCTCGCCCTACCAGGCCCTACCACATTGAGTCCCTGGCGTATTGTAGGTGGTCAAAACGATCTTGGCACGAGAGCAGTGTACATGTACAGAGGCTCAAGACATGCTCAGAAATCTTGGCACAAATCATCCTGAACCCATGCCTGACTTTTTGCAGTTGCTGTTTACGCACCAGCCAGCACATGCACTTGTCACATCTTGCCACACAACCCCACACAACATGATCACTTCAAGGACTTGTTCAGAATGGCAAGGCAATGCCTGGCAAGTTCTCGCCACCCCAAGTTACAGCTCAGAGCAAATGCAATCGACAGCACTGACACATTACAAGTAGCATGTCAGTCGAGAGAACAACAATGGCGAAGAGAGCAAAAAAAACTCCTTCGAGGTTTTGTCAGCCGAAACACCCTCGAGATCCCTCGAGGGCTCCAAACATTCTTCGGCGAGAAATGCTAGCATACTCCTTGGGTCCCGGCCCCGGTGTTGCGCAGCTGCTCCAAGGAGATGTTCTTGCCTGCGAAATTTTCAAGATTTGCTCCGGAACCTGACGAACGCCAATTTAGGACTGAGCACTCCTACAATAAAAGCCTGTTTCTCCGAGAGCTGCGGACAAGAGTGCGGGATTTAGCCAGGTTGATGTCACAATTGAGTGCGTAGGACCCTGGGTAGGAGGGGTCTTTTCCCGGAGTTATACAAGGAATTTGTGGCGTGTAGCAGCGTTAAACCCCAAATGGCAGCCTTTTTCCATCCCTCACCAAGACTTCCACTCCGATGTGCGTCATTAGAAGACTTACTACAGGGACACTTCCCTAGTGAATGTCAGAGGAAGGCTCCAAAGCAGCAAAATATTGAAACTCCCCAACTCCTAAACTCCTAAACCTTACAGAACCTTGAAACTCCAACCCCTAAACTCCTAAAGCTTGCAGTTTTCACAACCTCTGCAGAAGACCTCGTGTTGCATGATACGCAGAACACTGCATTGCGAACCGTTAGATTCGTTCGACACCAATTAAACTTTAAACACATCACAACCCAGTTAAATTCACGAACGAGCCAGAATTAGCCGTGCAGGAACCTGAACCATGGAACTCATGGATCGATGGGACGGCTGAATCGAAGAAGTGCTTTTGAGCCTGCAAGATGGATTTGGCGCACTCCTCCGATGCCGAATCATGCCTGCCTCCGAGAACCACTGCCGAATCAGCGAGAGCGGCGCTACCTCGCTGACAAGCTTTCAAAACTTGCGTCGTGCTTTCTGCTCTTGACTCATCTCTGTCTCTGTCATTTGGATTACTATCGAATACCGAAGCCAGGGCCCCAAGGGGTTGGCCCTCTCTAAGCTGCGAAGTGGGCTCTCAGGGCCCGGCAACAAGAACGCCACCAACGCCGCCTGCGTCTTGCCCCCTCAGTTTGGAAGGACAGCGCGTGTACAGGATTGTCTTTTGGTGCTTCCCAAGCTCGGCACTGAAAGAATGCGTTCTTCTGGTTAGACGAAGCGTCTGCTTCCTCCCGACCACTAACTAAGAGACTGCATGGATGGCATGCCTACCTGTCGCTCGTGTGATATCCTCTTTGAATGGACAGCTCGGAATCTCTCAGAACTAAGTGTCTGCACTGCTGGCAGCCAGAGCTTGGCAGGGCATGGTACAGAACACAAGAAGCGGCAGGTCCTCCAGCATTCGAAGCTCCGGCGCAGCCTTCCGAGCCTGGCCACCAAAGGAGTCTTAAGATGTCTTGTTAAGAAGATGAAAGCGCGCACGATTGTTGAGCCCTCAGCTGTTGGCAAGCTGCCAGGGCCGTAATCCAGCGCAGTCAACGCTAGACACATAACCTCTGACAAAGCAACAAAGGATTCGCCGCTGATCAACGACAGTCTAAAACAGCATTTAAGCTGGCAGCGGTCTTGCCCAAACCCATGTCATCAGCCAGTATGCCCCCACGGCAATGCCTCCACCCAGCTGTAAGGACAAGAGCCCTGCTTTGCTTCGAGCGAAATGAGGCACGAGCGCCAGAGCCGCATCTGGAAAGTCGAGCGACAAGGCCTGGAGAAGTAAAATTTACTGCCGATGTCTGCACTACCTGCACGTTGCCTGAATCAAAGTACGGGTAGGCTCTTCGCTGCCACATGCTCGTGCTGAGATCGAAGCGCCGGTTGTGCGATGGTAGTACAGGTAGCGTGTCGACTCTTTGCCTGGCAAGAACATGACGACACCGTGACGGATCCTTTGCAACGGGCCCTTTGGCTTGCCCCGAGACCTCCGGGCAATGGACCTGTCTCCTCTGGCAGCTCATACTCATCCTCAAAAATGCTCTCAGGCTCTGCAAAGGAGATGATGGGAGAACAGAATCGCACCCGGGGCATGGACCCACATGGGATGCAGCTGCCTTTCATGCGGTGGCCTGGGCACAGCCGGGAAACTGTAATCTCTCACGACACAAGGCACGGCACAGAATGCCTCGCAAGCAATCTGCAGTAGCCTGCAGACCTTCCAAGCTCTTGGCTCCTGTGCAGCTTGCGACCTCAGATGGAGTGACGAGTGTTCGAGCAGCTGAAGAAAGACGGCACAGGCCTCCACACTCATGAGTCCGGCACGTTTTTGGACTTGCACAGGCCTCAACCTCCAAAGAGTAGGGCAAACCGTCACTCAGACGGCAACGCGGGAGCATAGCGAGTAACTCTACCAAAGGACGTTCAAGCAGGCGGAGTGACGAACTCTATCGTCAAATGCAGCATACCTAAACTTAAACCTTCGCACTGTCAATGAAGCCAAGACAACAATCACGACATGCAACAGCACCGTCCACTTACTTCGGTCGAGCTGAAATGGCAAGTATGAGCTAGCTCCAGGCGGCTCTCAAGGCCGTTGCCTCTTCGTCTCTGTGGGGATCAGAATTCTTGAAGCACGACGGCCTGAGCCAGCCAATAGCATTGGCAGCTTTCATCGCCACGGTCAACACGGCTGGGCTCTCTGGCAGGGACGATGTGGGGTTCTCCCTTTGCCACATCCAGAACCTGAATTTCGCATTCTGCACGCATGTCAGTGGAATAGGGTAAGCATCATGACTCCACTGACATGGGGTCCTGACACTGCCTGAGCCTGGTATGGTCTCAGCCTTCACAACTCCAGCTTGCTGGTTCTGTCGAAGCACGCATCTCACGAACTCTTTAATCATGAGCCCGCGCCTCGTCTCAAAAATGCCACTGGGCAAGACGATCCCGGGCAGATCATGTCGCTCCAGCTGGTCACCTTGACACGGAACCCTCCGCAGAAAGTGCCTTTCAAGCAGAACACTTTAACAGATCTTGGGGCTCGGCTTCTACCTAGCTGAGCTGCAGCAACTTTGGACCTCACGCTGCAAAAGGAGCCCTGTCTTCAGCCTACGCTGCCCTCCCAGGTCACCAGTAGCTGTCAACATGTCTGAGTAGGATGGCATCTCCTCTTCCTCCTCCGGCTCCTCCTCCATGCCTCCTGAAACCAGCATAGAACTGTTGATGCGCTCGCAAAAGTGCTTGATCGCTTCTTGGGTTCTGGTTGATGTCATTGGCAAGTCGCTCTTGAATTGCAGAGAGGGAACAAGGCAGGCCACCGAGCCCCTGTTTCGATTCACATGTTCTTCACATCCTCTTCCTGGCACTGGATTAGAGCTTTATTTAAGTGTTAAAGAAGGCGAAAAACAAGCTCTTCTGCTAAACTAAACCAAGAAACTGTGAGACTAGTCTGCTGGAGAAGTGGATGTTTGGTTTTTGTTGGTTGTTGTGTTTTTGTTTGTGCTGTCTTTGGTTGTTTTGTTTTTTGGGTTTTGGATACTCTTGCTATGAGAGTGCAGGAACGGGTTCTCACAAGCACAGTCTCCTTGGCCTTCGGCTTTGGGCGGAGGCTCATCCGCCGTATTGATCGTCACGTCGCCCTCGAAGGCAGCGCGCCGACGGCAGGGCAATTTCAACCTTAGCTCCGACAAACCCGGCTAAGGCCTCTTGAGCTGACCGGCCAGCGAAAGCAGATCGCAGACCAGGGTGGGGGTTCAGAGAAATCCAAACTTGAGATGAACCGCGTTAACAAGCACTATTGCGACATGCACATGCAGCTTCTGGCAGTTCATTTGAGACCGGAACTTGTCCAATAACATGCTTGTGGACGTACGCTGAATTTCTTTGTCAGCCTCTTCTCTGTGCACCTGATGTCGCAGGCTTCGCAGGCGTGCAGGCACGTTTCATGACACTGGTCAAGAGCCAAGTCGGGGGCGGCTTTCTGGTTCTGTCCCTTGGACTTGCTTTTAGCATCTGCTTCCGCGGGCTGGCCAGTCGGGGCACTGAGAGTGCTGGCCCTGCTGGCAGTGCTGGTGCTCTGGCCCGGGGTTCGCAAGGCAACAGACCGCAAGGACACGCGCACCACGACAGGCAGGTCGGTGCCCAAGTCCAGAGCTCGGGGTGGATCGCGGCCAACCACCGCCTCCACATCGATGAGCCGCCGGGCGAGGAGTGGAACCAAAGTCTTGTTCGCATCCGCTGAGAAACGGCCTACCTCTTGACCACAAGCATCGAAGCGGATAGTTCCTGTCTCTGCACCCACCTGCGACGAAGCTGTGCCAGGTCGGGCCCGTGACTTCTTGGCCTCAACGGCCCACCTCAGCTCCAGGCGCCGGCCCGGACACAGAAGCGGTCCGAAGCTGCCGTCGGCATCCCCTGTTGGGAAGCGCTGCTCTGCCCCGAGCCGGACCGTGCTCCAGGCTTTAAACTGGACACTGCCCAAGGCCATGGACCACTCGATGTTGCAAGTGCGGCTGCGGGTGGCGGCGGGCTTGGCCGTCTCCGAGCTGCGTCCGGAAGTCCGTCGCTTCTTCGCTGCGGGGCCGGGGTCGCTCGGTTCTGGCTTCGCCTTCATCAGGCCCAGGAAGCTACCCTGGCCGCCCTGGCCCCGGCTACCGCTGCTGCCGCTGCTGGCACTTGGCACTGGCGCACCTGCTTGTGCCTCTGATGCTGCTGCTGCTGCTGCTGCTGGTGCTGGCTGCAGCTGCACTTTGCCCTCCTTGGTGCATGCGAGTATCAAAGAGTTGTGACCAACTTGCTCAGCTAAAGGAAAGCTTGCAGCTCAAAGTCGACTGGCTTTGCCAGCAGGTCCTCGCCATCCGAGTCATCTAACCTTGCAAACCCCAACAACGCGAGTTACCGAGAAACCAGCGCTGGTCCCACGTTTTCCGCTGCTCGCATCGAACATTTCTATGTGTACAAAGTTGTCTCGGAAGTTGAATTCCTCGCACACCCCCCAAATGTCGTGCGCTTTCCGCATCAGCCTCTCAGGCAAGTGAAGGTTGCAAAGCTTGGGCACCAAGGGCAACTCATGCTAACTCCAGACCCATTCACCGGCTGCTCCTCCACGCACCCGCTATACGTGCTGAATACCCGCGCCGCTACTCCCTCTGCTGCCATGCGCAAGCAAACGTATTCCAGCTACCGGTTCGACACAGGCAGGACGTCAATAACAAACGACAAGTTCAAGAGTTACAGAGCTGCTGCTGCGCAAGGGGCTCAATCTCTATGGTTTTGCAGGGCCGTGCCGGCGCCGTTGTTGCCGGTGCGTCGAGGAGAAGATTCACTGCAGCAGCTAGATCACCACCTTCCACTGGACAGCTCTTGGGAATACTGAACCTAGCTGCATCCTGGCCTGGCCTGACCGCTGCCATGCCGATGCCAGTGCATCATCAGGCAGGCCTGCTCCCACGACCTGCAACCGGACCGGTCACTCTCGTGCTGAGCCCTGCAAGATCCCGTCTCTGCCTCTCGGAGCAGCACCAACTGTGCAGGAGGAGCCCCCATGCCAGGGACGCCCTGACATGCACCTGGAAGGGCTGCCACGTCCGTCTCCGTGCCGCACCTCCGAAACCCGGACTGCCTCCGCCCCAAAAGCCTTCGGACCACAGCGGCCCCGGCTGTAGGAGTCAAGAAGGAAAGCTGAGAACAGATCTGATGTAAGTGGTTCTACAGCTGCTCCGTGGATATGCACACATGCACCCGTGATGTGAGGGAGCTTCTTGATGCGAGCACTTCTCTTTTGCTTGTAGCTGCAGGATCTGAAACTGCGGAGTCGCATCCTCGAAACAAGTAAGTACAAGATCCGACTTTGGCAAAACCGCTGTGCAGCCGCATTAGGTTTTATGAGGAGTGGAGCTTGAACCGAAAGGCAAGGTCGGTCGTTCTTGCCAGACACGGTGTCATCCCTTCCCCCGTTTATTAAACACCCACCTAATAATGAAAACACATTGAGGCGAATCCTCCCGAAATCATCCCTGCCCTTTTACTTTACAACCTGTTCTGAAGTAGGGGAGGGTGTCAGGGCTCCAAAAGACCCTGACCCTTTTGCAACAGGCTTTCCACAATCCCTTTGTTTTTTTGCGGCAGGCTTCTGTCCACGAACCCTAAACCCCTAAACCCCCAAACCGTACACCCCCCTTTTTGCACAGGCTTGTGTGAATCCCGCCTAAACCCCTAAGCAACCATCCTTCCCCCACGATGATATACAACAGAGATAACAATACCCCCTAGTGATGAAATTGCTTTCCGAGTTTGTGTTGGGGGGCCCGCTTACTATCAGGGGGAAGGGATTAGTCACGGACCGGTCATTTCGACACGACAGCGTGTACGCGGCTGTATAAAGCTACGGAAATGCAGCACTAGGCATCCTCACACCATCGATTCTCTTCCCTGACCTCGCTGCAGGATGTGGCTAGCTTTGTGACGTCTCTGTTCAGAAAACTGCATGGCCTGAGCCTCCTCTTCAGGGGTAAAGTCGTTGACGATGTTAAACTGCTTGCCTTGCATCCAGGCACCAGCTGCCTTTCCACATCGTGCCTAGATCCCGAGAGGCTTGATATCCGATTGCAGGTAAGGTTCGAATCTCTTCGGTGTTTTTGCCCTTGATCATGGAGGCGACCTTCGCGCAGGTGAGGTCCAGCAGGCTCTTTATGTCCAGGTAGTTGGCCGCCAGGATCAACTCAAAGAGGACCTCGTCGCAAGCACACTCCTAAAGATTGCAACAAGACAGCTTAGCGCGCCTCCTGCTCAGTGTTCACGTACTCGCTGTCCCACTCCGACACGCCGCACTCCACCAAATTGGTGCTCTTCAGCGGCTTTTGAATCTCCTCGGGAGGGTTGTCCTTGTGATACTTGCAGTAGTCAATCACCTGGAATTCGACTCTAAGCCATTCCGGCAGTTAAAGCGATGATGCTCATTTAACAATTCGCGGCATAGGGGCCCATAGGGCCCGCGGGCCACACTCAGACTCACAGCTCACAGTGAAACCTGCGACCCGACCTTGCTGAGTATCGCAGTCTTTACGTTCGGCAACGGGATTTCCTCATCCGTCCCACTGTCCTTCGTGAGGCTACCGAGATCGTCTGCCCTCTACTACGCCGCCCCGTAACAATACGCTTAGGCAGATCCCCGTCTCCTCGACCATGTTCTTGATCAGGGTCGACATGGTGGCAACCTGTCAATCAGGGTCTCGTCCGAAGCCTCTGCGCCGGCCCCCTCTGCCCAATTCAAATTTGCAAGGAGCCTCAGGATCGACCTCAAAAATCTCACCCTGGGAGGACTTCAGCTTCAGCTTGTCACCATCCGCCATGGTGTAAGACTCGAAAGAGAGCTGCCTTTCTTTCATGTGGCATTCCAGCAGCTGACCCACTGAAGAGTAGGGCCCCGGCTCTACAGGAAGATCGGCGTCAAAGAGTCCAGCTGCCCGCTACTAGTAAATTCGCAAATTGAAGCCACGATCGAAGCAGATTGGAAGAACTACCGGATTTCAGCGACCGCAGGCCCGCACGCGGCTCGCCCGGCTCAAAGAAGGACGTTTTCCAGCATGGGAGGACTCGATCCGAATTGGCACTACCCTGCATAGCACTCAGCTCTTGCGGCCGAGCTTTAAGGATGGCACTACTACACTACACTACACTTAAGACTCTTGCGAGTCTCGGGTGAAGACGAAGAGTGGCGAAAAGGAGTCTAAAGTCTAAGCATCCTCACACCATCGATTCTCCTCACGGACCTCATGGCCACGACGCAAGCAAACCCCACGTTCCGGACGTGTTAGCACCCCCTTATCTTGAGCACCTGCGCTTCCTCCTCAGGCGTGAAATCGTTGACGATGTTGAACTGCTTGCCTCAATCGAAGGGGCTCTAACCAAGTAGCAAGATGTGAAGCAGAGTCAAGCAAAGCTGCCACCTATGTGGTTTCAACTTCTGCGCATCACTCCATGACTGGATGGTGAATGCTAGCGATGAGGGGGGCCGAAAGAAACGTAGTGGCGAGATGCGAATCTCTTCGGTGTTCTTGCCCTTGATCATGGAGGCGACCTTCGCGCAGGTGAGGTCCAGCAGGCTCTTTATGTCCAGGTAGTTGGCCGCTAGGATCAACTCAAAGAGGACCTCGTCGCAAGCACACTCCCAAAGATTGCAACAAGACAGCTTAGCGCGCCTCCTGCTCAATGTTCACATACTCGCTGTCCCACTCCGACACGCCGCACTCCACCAAATTGGTGCTCTTCAGCGGCTTTCCAATTTCCTCGGGAGGGTTGTCCTTGTGATACTTGCAGTAGTCAATCACCTGGAATTCGACGCTAAGCAACCATCCCTTTCCTGCTACTGATCAGAGGTTGCACCTTGCTGAGAATTGCAGTCTTCACATTGGGCAGAGGGATCTCCTCATCCGTGCCGCTGTCCTATTCTGGTGATCCCAACAGAGAAAGAACACAATCGGCAGCAGTTCAGGTGTCACTTGCAAAAACGTCCTCGACCATGTTCTTGATCAAAGTTGACATGGTCGCTACCTGCCGGTACGGTATGGTGCCGCACTGCGCAGACAGGGCTCTGACAGATCTCCTCCGGGTCGACTTCGAAGATTTCCCCCTGTGAGGACTTGAGCTTCAGCTTGTCGTCTGCCATTGCAGCCAAGGCCTGCCTGGGCTTTGCGTAGCAGTGGCATCATGAGGGGGGGGNGCTCTGACAGATCTCCTCCGGGTCGACTTCGACGATTTCCCCCTGTGAGGACTTGAGCTCCAGCTTGTCGTCTGCCATTGCAGCCAAGGCCTGCCTGGGCTTTGCGTCGCAGTGGCATCATGAGGGGGGGGGGGGGGCGGCGGGGGTGCAAGTTTGTGTGTTTTGTGGTTTCGGCGCTCACTCGGACGATCCAGGCGAGGCATATGACGGCTGTCTCTCAAACCTTGCCAGTTTCTACTCGAAAGCAACTGCTGGAATGTTAGACAGTTTTACGAAAGCCGAGGCGATTGTGCGGCTTTCCGGCTTTGGGAAGGGTGCAAGCAACGAAGCAGTGTCCCACAGACACAGAGAAAAGCAGAGGTAGCACTCATGTCCTACAAACACCCATGCAGAAGCAAATCCTCGGATAAACTTCCGGGCACCACTTTGATGCCGACGCAACTCCGAAGACAACATTATTCCGGCTCTCTCCTTCCCTGAAATAATGCTGGCAACTGAGGTGTGAGCGCGGCTTCTGCTGCTTGGGAATGGAGCTGTAAGCCAAATATTGGCTAGGACAATACAAGATCTTCACATCTTCACACGTACGCGGCATAAAACTGTCCTCCTGATTGCATGCTTTGCTCGGAAATCCTATGCAACACAGGTTGATTGTCCTTCATTGCAGCAGAAATACGTCTGCGGCTTGTTCGCACTGTCGGCAAACTATTTCGTTGCTCTCTGTAAACGCCCGCCAGAAGATGATCAATGCTGAATTGCTCCCAGTGATTAGTAGTGCCTCAACACCATTCAGGCGAGCCTAGAGTGGAATTCGACTTCCAAACAATAGACAATTCCGCACAAGACATTAGAGCCGTTTGCATTGACAATGATTGAAATCAACAGGCTTTGTTGATTGAATGATGGAGGCCGCACGGCCTGCTGGCTCTTGAATGTCTTGCGTCCAGCCCAGTGAGCGCTACTTTAGCTATTGAAGCCGCTCGTACGTAATGCACGCAGTGCTGGAAGCCAAATTGAATGTGCAACAACAGTTGCTGCCGTGATATGCACAGAGTTCACAGATGGTCTCCTCAGAGACCGCCGGCGCTCTCATGTGTCCAACACTCTCTCTGGCGAGACACAAAGGTGGCGGGAGTCACCGGCAAAACCGCAACGCATCTTGATAAAACGACCACACGCTTTCAGCAGCAGGCTAGATGACCGTGAGCGGCATCATCATTCCCCCGCAAGATGGTCTGAAGACAAAGGAGTCAAGGTGCGACGACCTGCAAGGTTGCTTTGCACAGTGCTGGGCAGCGGCTTGAGCCGGCTGAGCAGGAGGCTGAATCCCAGGCAGTTGTGCATGTTCGGCCTCGGGTTCACCAGGCAGATCAAGCTCGTCCTGTCTGGCTAACAGAGACTCTACCTGGACAACAGAGGACGAGGATTTTGAGGAGCATGGTGTGGTGGATGAAGATGATGAAGGAGCCAAATCCACGTCGTAGAGTCTGGCAAGCTGCGCAGTGAGAACCTGCAATACAGCACGACAGTAGAGCCTTCATATGTACGGCCACCGCGACTACCACCTTCCGCTTCTTGGCAAGAAGTTCAGGGTGCTCCACACAAAGGTTCTTGGCCATTGCCTGCAGAAAGCTAATTGTTGACGAAGAATGCCGCGGTCCTTGCTCATCACAAGCTGGGCCGGGGACTTGCACTTGCTCAGCACACGTAACTTCCTCCTTTCCTGGCAGCTCCTGGTGCGAACCCTCATGGCAAATTCCTCCACCAATTAGGATCTCTTCTACTGTACTGCGCCTTGTGCATGACGGATTCTGTGCCATCATCTTGAAGGATCTGCAAACCCAGTCCAGGTGGGGCCCAGCCTGTGCTACCACCACCTTTGGCGGTCATTGCTCTTGGGGTCATTAGCGTTCCTGAGGCAGCGGCGCAGCAACAGCTTCTGCAGCTTCATCCTCAAGGGAATGAGCCGTCTGGCCCTGCAAACATCGGAAGCAGCTCCCACAACACCTGCCTTGTGTGGAAGCGAGTTTGGCAGGGCTGCTACTGCGAGAGCCAGTGGCTGAAACAAGGTTGGCTACATTTCGCTCTGCACCTTTCGCAGTACGCCGGGATCAACAGCTCAACCCACTTTGTTTCATATCTGGCCGATATCTGTACACACCGGCACAAGGCACGGAAATGCGGTTACCCTCAGCAGGTTTGGCAAACTGCAAAGGATCCTTTGCGGCCAACACTACATGATGCTATTGTCACGTAGCCACGCTGCCCATGCGGCTTGTATGGATAACATCGTCTGAAATTCCTATGTCTATGTCTGGGATTGACTACCGTACGATTGTCACATTGGTCTCGATGAGTGCCCCAGATGACATCGCAGTGCAAGCAAGATTGGGCTTGTTGCTAGACACCTCGAGTGCTGCAATCTCATGCATCCTCACACCAGCGGTTCTCTTCCCGCACCTTCGAAGCACTGCACAGCCAGAACAAATTGCTGACGGTGATACAATGTGGCATCCACAGCATTCGTCTTAGCCTGGGCTTCCTCCTCGGGGGTGAAGTCGTTCACGATGTTGAACTGCTTGCCTTCGGGTCGACTCCATACCCTGTTTCTGCTCTCGGTGTACAGTACATCCATCTGTTCTAGCGAACTCGGAAAGAAGTGACAGGCAAGATTGCAGGTAAGGTTCGAATCTCTTCTGTGTTCTTGCCCTTGATCATGGAGGCGACTTTCGCGCAGGTGAGGTCCAGCAGGCTCTTTATGTCCAGGTAGTTGGCCGCCAGGATCAACTCAAAGAGGACCTCGTCGCAAGCACACTCCTAAAGATTGCAACAAGACACCTTAGCAGTTAGCGCGCCTCCTGCTCAATGTTCACGTACTCGCTGTCCCACTCCGACACGCCGCACTCCACCAAATTGGTGCTCTTCAGCGGCTTTTGAATCTCCTCGGGAGGGTTGTCCTTGTGGTACTTGCAGTAGTCGATCACCTGGCATTGGATACGATTCAGTCACGGCTACACTTGGACAACTGAGGTGAGGATTCAAGTTTCAGAGTACTTCCGTGCTTTCGGGGTGTTGATCGCACTTCCACCATCGACCCTTTCGGGCAATCGGTTACGAAGAATTCCGCATCTTTCGGAGCGTGATACAATTCACGTTGGTGCACTGGCTGGAATATAGAGCTACGCTGGAAGGAAACGGAATGCAAGAACCCAGACTTTGCAGCCCCTCTGCCAACCCACAAACATGCCACAGACAAACGAACAAAGAGCATGCAACCCTGAAGGATGCCTTGCTCAGGATGGCTGTCTTCACATTCGGCAGTGGGATTTCCTCATCTGTCCCACTGTCCTCGTTCGCGTGTGGTCGTGACTTTGCCACCGCACAGTCAAGATCAGCACCGAAGTTCTGCCATGCTCTCGCAGAATCCGCCGGAGAGTCAAGTCCTCGACCATGTTCTTGATCAGTGTCGACATCGTTGCAACCTGGCGGATGTAAGGCGTCAACATCACAACCTTTGGCTACAGGACGTGGGGCTCCCAAGCATTTGCTCTCGCGGAACCCCTGAGCGGCCCTAGCTCTCTCTGCCGTGCCGTTCGTGTCATCCGCTGCATGGACGGTGGGTGTCGCTGCGCCTCTGGATCCACTTCGAAGATCTCACCCTGGGAGGATTTCAGCTTCAGCTTGTCACCATCCGCCATGGCCTCAGAGTCGGGGCCGAGTGGGGGCCTTGGGCCTTGGCTTCTGGCCTCTCCCAGAGGAGACTCTGAGGTCCCAGCGCTGGAATGTGAAAACTCACAAACCCCCCGCACGAAATATGCTTGTGAGGCCAAAACACTCAGACGCTGTGTGTTCATGCGAATCACGAGCATGGACTATAACTGAACCCCTAAAACAGTTAGCAACTACCATTTCCATTTTCTAACCATGCCCACCCCCCTAAGCCACCCAAGACCCAAAACCATAACAACCTCTACCTCAACCCTAGCCTCACCAAAAGACCCCATAGGAAAGACTCACCCGAAGACCCAAAACCATAACAACCTATACCTCAACCCTAACCTCACCAAAAAATCACAACCTAAAACCCACAAGGTGGAACCATTAGAAGAACCATGCACCACCACATAGGAAAANTTTATTAGGAAATTGTTCGTTTAATCGTTTGCGTATTTCCCTTTTCTGCTTTTCGTAAGCTGCCTTAATTTCTGCTTGTAATTCGTCGTTTAGTTTGCCTTCTTTCCTTAAATTACCTAATTTCCTTAAATAACCTTTCATCAACATATTTAGCTCCGAGTTCGGATGTAACGCATAATGGAAATGGGCATCCCAGCTTTCGTGTTTTATTTTGTTTTCGCATTCTTCACATAATTGGCTCCCTTTTGCTCTCTCTTCTCTTCTCGTTTGGTTATATTCCTTCTGGTTTTTCTTGTAGCATTTTCTTTTCGCTTCACGGCACCTATTACAAGTCTTANTCTTCTCTTCTCGTTTGGTTATATTCCTTCTGGTTTTTCTTGTAGCATTTTCTTTTCGCTTCACGGCACCTATTACAAGTCTTAAAACCGTCAAACTCTTCAGTATCTTTTGTCGCACAACAAGATTTACACACTCGCTTTTCCATCTTACTATATTAAAAAGTCTAGTCTTTAGGCACGGTTAGACTGATGAAACAAACATTCTAATAATCGTTGAATTCATTATTAGAATATTTAGGNAGGATGGTGTTTCGCTTGTCAAAAGAAATGAAGTGCGGGGCAACACTTCCAAACTAATTAACCATTACCACACTCTATTGATGCGCTTATGGAAAGCACACGGGGCACTGGCATCTGGGAGCACTCTGTCGTAACATAATATAATTACACCTTTAAATTATTTTAACAATTCTTCCAACTGGTAAAACTCAAACAACATTTTAAACCGCTTCTTATAATCTTCATAATGATAATAATCCTCCAGTTCATCTAAAATAGCATTCAATCTAGCATTATACATTCAAACATTTTTACGTTCAATTAACCAATCTTTTTTACTTTGTTCGTTTTCTCTCTTGGGATACAAACAGTTCATAATTAAAATAAGCTATATTTTAATTGATTTTCTTTGTAACTTTCAACTTAAGTTCATTAATCTCTAACTCTAACCGTTCTATGTCTTTTTTGATTGTTTCAATGTCTGTAGCGTTTTCTTCTATTCTTTGTTCGCATTCTTCGCCACCCCATCCTGTATCACATATTTCAACGCTTCCCACTTGACTATCTGGTTTGAATATACCGTTTTCATCTGGAGATACATGCCTACCTCCAAATTTCATATTATGTCTATCTTCTACTANTACTATGTTAGTTGTTATTATGTTGTTTTCTTTCACCGTTTTTGTTTCTTTATGATATGACTGACGCTTAAACTTACACGGGATACAAGACACACCTTTAGCATTGATGAAAAGACCTTTCTTTTTGTCGCTGTCATCGCTTTTATCACTCATTTATATTAAGTAGATTTTTTTATGTTTGAAATACATAATGAATGTCTTAACCAATTCTAAAAGGTTATAACAACACCTACGATATTTAGGTGGTGTTACTATTTGTTCAATGTGTTCTATTTCATTGATAATTTCAATATAATCAGTATATGTTATTTTATTATCCTTCATATATTATTAACGATATAAAACTTCTAGGTATTATTAATAATGATTACTCCTATAGTTAAACCAGTAAATGTAAAGGAATATGACTTCAAACAATCTAAATATGATGTAGCGCCTAGATTACCATTTANACCCCATCCTGTATCACATATTTCAACGCTTCCCACTTGACTATCTGGTTTGAATATACCGTTTTCATCTGGAGATACATGCCTACCTCCAAATTTCATATTATGTCTATCTTCTACTATGTTAGTTGTTATTATGTTGTTTTCTTTCACCGTTTTTGTTTCTTTATGATATGACTGACGCTTAAACTTACACGGGATACAAGACACACCTTTAGCATTGATGAAAAGACCTTNCTAAATGACCTAATGAATCAACATTTGCTTCATTTACTGATATTTCGGGTGTGCTTCCTATCGTTCCTACAATTAAATTAATTGCTCTGTCTGTGTCTCCGTTTCTTAAAACTAAATCATAATCACTACCATTCAAGTTTTCATATATTGCTGATGAATGTTGAAACAATAAATCACCCCATACATTCAAACTCGCCTCCGCAGTTATATTACCAATGCTGTTAAAAGTTTGATTGTTTGTAACCGCTCTGTTTGTTGTAATTCCATTAGTGTCGTTTAGTTGTAATGCTATTGAACCCGTTGTCGGGTCATCTGCTCTATTGCTTTGTAATGAAAAATTAATCTCGTTAACTATTAGCGTCCGCTCTTTGAAATATTCTACCTGAGTTATTAACATTAATATCAGCATTAAATGTTGATGTATTTTGAAACGATGATGTGCCACCAAAATTACTATTTCCACCACTTACATTCAATTTATTTGCTCCTTGAATTGCTCCAATGCCTAAACTTAAGCAATAAACACCATTTCCATTAGCAGTATTTAATAAAAGTAATGAAGAACTGTCGCTGCTCGTGTTATAAGCATTGATATTAAATGATTTGAATTTTATGTATCCTTGTGCGTTTTTTACGGTTAAAACCCTACTGGCGTCGGTTGTATCTTTATAAAGTGTAAGTCCGTTAGAATTATTTATGTTTGCTGTCTCGTTTTCTAATTCTAAACCATTTGTAATTCTTGCTGTATTAAAATTAGAAGTTCCACCTACATTTAAGAAATAATTAGCATCCGGCGCTGTTCCAACTCCTACTCTTGCTGTNGCTGTCTCGTTTTCTAATTCTAAACCATTTGTAATTCTTGCTGTATTAAAATTAGAAGTTCCACCTACATTTAAGAAATAATTAGCATCCGGCGCTGTTCCAACTCCTACTCTTGCTGTTCCTTCTGTTCCTATAAATAACTCACAGTTGCCGTCATCTTGTAAAACCATTTGACCATTTGTTCTACCAAACTTATTATTTCGAAATTCAAATGTTCCAACATTATCTCTAACTCTTAATGTGTAATCAGAAGTAGCGGATGGTCTGACTATATCGCTTCCTGTTCCTTTTACAAACATATCTCCTATCAAATCTAACCTTATGGCACTTCTTATAACATCAAATGATGAAATCCCCGCTACTGCTAAAAAATACAATGGATTAGGCGACGCGCCTATTCCTACTCTTGCTGTTGATGCTGTCCCTATCTGGACTATTCCATTGCCTTGGTTATTTAATTCTAATGCTTCTTCATTATCGTTTGATGTGGCATTACAATTTATTTTCTTTCCTTTCAATGTTATATAACTTGTTTGATTTCTAAAAACTGCTACATCTCTATCTGCCTCTGCTCCAAATTGATTACTAAACNCATTATCGTTTGATGTGGCATTACAATTTATTTTCTTTCCTTTCAATGTTATATAACTTGTTTGATTTCTAAAAACTGCTACATCTCTATCTGCCTCTGCTCCAAATTGATTACTAAACTAAACTCCTTCTAATGGTTCAATATTAACTATTGAGTTCCTTAATGTTAACCCCTGATGTAAAATAGACGGTAGTGATAAATCTATTATGGAGAAAAATGAAACATTATCGGTAAATAATGATAAATCGGCTTTTAAATTTAGTTTGTCATCAATCTGCGTATCAGTATAACCACCGCTACCACCAGCACCTGCTATTAATGTATCCACCTCACCTTTATTATAAAAATTGGTTGCTAATAATGTGTTATTTTGATAGTTAGGTGATAAATTTGTATCGATCTGTGCTGATGTGTAATACTTGGTTAATGTTGTATCTATCTCTGTTTTATTATAGAAATTGGTTGTTAACTGACTGTAAGTTTGATAATTATTTGTTAAATCAGTAGTAATAGCATTAATGCTATTGTTTTGTGTTTAGCACTGCTATATCGCCTGTATTTGTTGATCTTTGGGCGTTGTTTCCTGTTTCATTCTTTGTAGCGTATATAAGCGATAAATCAGTCCCACCTATTACAATATTATCTGCTGTTAATGTGTTTGTATTATTCAATGTCAAAGCCATTATTAACTTAATTTAGATAATTAATTTAACAATGCTTATTGAATCAAAAACTTTCAAACCGAAGTCGCGTATTTCTAATATTTGCTCCGACAGTAATGTTATATAAATTTGGTCAGGCATATCAGTAGCAGGGATTGAAGCACCAGTTGGCTTTACTCTAATTTGCATCATTTGTCCGCTNGTAATGTTATATAAATTTGGTCAGGCATATCAGTAGCAGGGATTGAAGCACCAGTTGGCTTTACTCTAATTTGCATCATTTGTCCGCTACGGGTATTAATTCCTGTATAACTGCTATCCGGCACGCGTTCCATACTAAAACCGAATACAAACTGGCGGTCGCGATACTGCTTAAAACTAATTGCCATTGAATGCTGATGAAACATAGGAAGATTAAGCGCTTTTCGTAAATGATAGAAAGCCTCTGTAATAGATTTGCAGGGATATTCAGGCATCAGTTTTGAACCCAGTTGGAATTGAAACTCTAAGTCTTTGTTAACATCATAAATGCCTTGGTCTAATGGGTCGTGCGATTGATGAGGATGATAAAATCTACAAAATTCTTTATCAGCATATTCATAACCCTCGCTTGGGTCTCCTTGCTTGTAAAATGTAATAAATGTAGCAACTAATTTAGATACTGAGCGAATTGCTTGAACGCTAATATCAGTTAATCCTTTTACTGTCTGAGATTGAGTAATATAAGTTGTATAAGTAATTGGTAATCCTTTTCCTTCTAAAAGATGCTTAACATATTCATTATTTAAATTATTATCAAGGGTGCAAACATCACAGACAACACGAGCGTTAGAAATTTCCCAGTCTATTGATGTATTTGTTCCTTTTCCTACATCGCCTGCTACTGCTACTGTAAAACGATTTCGCAGGTCAGTTGTAATGCCTGTGTCGCTTTCATCATAATTGTTTGGGTCAATAATACAATCAACAGCAGAATTAACCAACTCTAATTCAATAGTTAAATTACCCATATATTTTAATGGAAGATACTTAAACTGAGAAAATATGCCCGCCAATGGTTTAAAACAAACAGTCATTTCATTATAAGACCCCTGACAATTTTCAGCATTAACTTTATAGACCAAGGCCGTGCTTCCAGCGTTATTTACTAATGTATTTAATTCGTCATCATATCTATATCCAAAACCTTCGCTCGCCTCGTCTTTCCTTGCTCCCTGAGACATTAATTTAGAAAACATGCGATGAACTCGGTTGTAATTGTCAAAATCTTCTACTACTTGATTACCAGCAATAATTCGCATTCTTCGGAAGAAAGAATACGGTGGCGATAAAGGACGAAGCTTTCTAAAATTAGTGCCGTCTTTGTTATTTAATGTATAAAATACTCGGACTGATTGAGCCCGTTTAAAGTAAATTTAATTACACGATTACCTGATGAAGGTTTATAGATGTTTGAACCTGACGGCCAAAATGACACACTTCTTCTATCAATGATATAACTTGAACCTTTGTTTAATTTAAATGAGAGGTTGTCAATGAGAATATCCTCCGNGGCCAAAATGACACACTTCTTCTATCAATGATATAACTTGAACCTTTGTTTAATTTAAATGAGAGGTTGTCAATGAGAATATCCTCCGGCGCGAAAACTTCCATGTCTTATATATTTTACTATAGAAAAATTTAAATAAATATAATTGTTAAAACTATATTTAATCAAATAATTTAAAATTATATGTATTTTCTTTTGTGTTATTCTTCTTCTTAACTTCTTTAACTATATTATTTCCTTCAGTATCATCAACTAGTTTCCGTATTTCTTCATAAGCATTTTGCTTAAATTTCTTATCCTTCGGTTTCTTCTCCATTTGCTCGTATGTTGTTGCTTTCGGATGAAACATTATTAATATTGTTTAGATTACTTAGTGCTTCTTGATGTTTTTTAGTTCGTTGATGTCTTGCCTTAACACTTCTACATACAATAGCGCCACATTCACAAACGACTTTTTCCTTTTGTCTCTCTCTCATTTTATCGCCGTGT
>BGNK01003198.1:0-72298 GCA_003297005.1 Symbiodinium sp. clade A Y106 | reverse complement strand
CATTCCTAGGGCAGCTAGCCACGCTAGCGCTACTGTCGACGCTCGCCAGCTGGGAGCCTCTAGGCCCCAACAAAGGGCGCACGGGTCTAACAAATGCCTGTGCCCCTGGCCTGCCAACGTGTCAGTCTCTGTGCCAGACAGCCATACCGGCACAGACTCCTGTAACCAGAGAACAGCTACTTCTGCCTTCGTGCCACTGTCTGTGGGCACGGGTCGCCAGCCCAGTTGCAAGCGCATGTCTGCCAGCAGCCAGGAGTTGGCGCAATTTTCCCCGCAACTGGCGCAAGCAAGACATGGATACCACCCGCATTCCTCCTGGGTGCGCGCCGTCAGCCGCCCCATTGAGCGAACAGTGCCGCACCTCCTTGTAGATAGCCGGCCCGGTCCCAAGTCCGGGGCGGGATGCAGACTGACGACTCTACTTACATTGCTACATTGTCAGGTGTCCCGCAGTGTGAGGGTTCCAGCTCTTTCCGTTGGAGCTGGGGAAGGCAACTTCCTTGCCTATCAGCGACGACTTCAAGTGCCGAAGCTAAACGGAGTTCAGGTCACAGATGGGAAGCAGGAACCTACTCACAAGTGGAATCGATGTGTCAAGAGATCTTTTATGCGAGCTTGCAATAGAGCTATTCGACATGGACAAGCTCAACCCTTGTACCTGTGTACCTTTCGTTTCCTTCAGCTGCAGATCATCGCTGCCTTGCCTTGTCCCGAATGCTGACCGAATGCTGGCGGCGGCAACTTACCCCGTCCTTGGATGGGATGGCCCGCACCGGGCCCCAGCCCGACGTATGCTTCGAGATGTGGTTTGGATGTACGTCCTTCCAGGTCACAGTTAGTAAGTGCGAGAAAGCTGTGTTCTGGCGATGCTCTGCGGCCAGACCTCCCTTGGGTACTGAAAGACAANATCGCAGTATACACGGTTCTCAGTGTGCCCTCCTGGGGCCACTCACAGTTCGCAGGACTACACCTTTGTACAGCGAAAAACGTCCTGGCTTTGGACTTTAATCAGATTTCGCACTCTATGGCTTGAGTGAATGGGTGCACTGTTGGTCTCCCTGGCGGCCATCATTTTTGGCCAGCACCCAGTACAGCGAGGTGTCAGCAGGACAATGTGCCAATGTGCCTGCTAGTGGTGGTCTACACGCCCAGAGCGTGTGTGCCAGTGGGGTCTCGGCCGCAGCTACTTCTTGCTTGAAGTTTTGCACCATTCTCTTGACAAGTTGAGTAGGTCGCAAGTTTGCAGCTATTCGTAGCGGGACTTGCCCATGTGGTTCTAGTGCTCTTGAAGCACCGGTGCAATGCACTGCCACGTACCTGACGCCAAGCTGAGCGACCGGCTGCGATTGGAATGAAATAGTAGTAGTAATAGTAGTAGTAGTAGTAGTAGTAGTAGTAGTAGTAGTAGTAGTAGTAGTAGTAGTAGTAGTAGTAGTACTACTAGTAGTAGCAGTAGCAGTAGCAGTAGCAGTAGCAGTAGCAGTAGCAGTAGCAGTAGCAGTAGCAGTAGCAGTAGCAGTAGGAGTAGTAGTAGTTGTAGCAGTAGTAGCAGTAGTAGCAGTAGTAGCAGTAGTAGTTGTAGTGGCAGAAGTAGTAGTGGTAGTAGTAGTAGTAGTAGCAGTAGTAGTAGTAGTAGTCGTAGTGGTAGTCGTGGTAGTCGCAGTAGTAGTAGTAGTAGTAGTAGTAGTAGTAGTAGTAGTAGTAGTAGTAGTAGTATAGTAGTAGTAGTAGTAGTAGTAGTAGTAGTAGTAGTAGTAGTAGTANGTAGTCGTGGTAGTCGCAGTAGTAGTAGTAGTAGTAGTAGTAGTAGTAGTAGTAGTAGTAGTAGTAGTAGTATAGTAGTAGTAGTAGTAGTAGTAGTAGTAGTAGTAGTAGTAGTAGTACTAGTAGTAGTAGTAGTAGTAGGAGTAGTAGTAGTAGTAGCAGTAGTAGTTGTTAGTGGCAGAAGTAGTAGTAGTAGTAGTCGTAGTGGTAGTCGTGGTAGTCGTAGTAGTAGTAGTAGTAGTAGTAGTAGTAGTAGTGGTAGTGGTAGTGGTAGTAGTAGTTGTTGTTGTTGTTGCGGCGATATTTGCATGGCTGACATGCCTAGCAGTTTCATGCAGAAGTGTTTGGGTAGAGAGAGGAAGCCTAATGCAGCGAAAACCCCCACCCCTACGCAGCGTCTGGATTTTGGGGTCTGTCAGATGCCAGGCCGACATGCTACCCATCAGCTGGCTGGTGTCTCAGGGGGTTTGGACTTCGACGGTTTTGGGCTCAGAGCTTCGCTAGTAGTTTATTTGTTCGTGTTGGGTCTCAGGAGGTGCAAGTTCGGGGTTTACAGCAAGTTTATGGGCCGAGGGCTGTTGCAGGTGAAGGGTTTGAGACCTGCGTGGTTTTGGGTTCGTTGGAGCTCACATGCTTTTGATTTTTGGGGCCTTTTAAATGATGCAGCTTTGGACCAAGAAATGCGAATGTTCGACTGCAGAAAGCGCTACAGGAGAGGCTCTATGTGCACCTCCACCCGTAGTCATATTCTCCATCCGTGTTACGATGTCTCTTCACATAGCCAAGCTTCGACTCAGGTTTTTCTATTCTCGTTGCCCTCGTTATCCGAAAGTCTTAGATTCCCTTTTCGGCCTCAGAAACCAATGAACCCCAACCGCAACCCCTGGAACGTCTCTACCTTGCTTCAGGAATCCTTCAACGTTGCGTGCTGGAGACAGAGTTGGGAGCCCGAGTCGAAGTACCAGCAGGGGGGCAGGAGAAGAAGTCCTCTTGAGGGTGCCGTGCTCTGTTGAGCCGCTCGGCTCTGAGGTCGGAGTGCTCATCCGCCCTGGAGGGGAGTTTGCTGTATACGTGAACGGCGAGGCTCAGCTTTCTTCCATGGTTATAAGCTTTTTTTTGGGGATGAGGGAGGGGTTTAGGGTTTAGGGACGGTGTAGGGTTGAAGGGTTTAGGATCCCTCTCTGCGTTTCAACGATTGGACACCGAGCAGGACAGCCCTGGCATAAAGGGCAGTTGCCGGGTTAAAGGCATTTACATGGTGGCGGCTTGCTCTTCTTTCATTTTTGGTTCAGGCGTCGCCCTCGAGCTTTCTGCATTTCGTTGCCGCTGCGATTCAGCCATCGGTGTTGATGTAATCCACTGGTTTCTCCTGTCAGGGACAACAGGGGAGAAACCGTGACCACGATGCTCAATCAATACAAAGTAGGAGGTAACCCGAAAGCCCAGACCCCAATTGTGAGTAAGATTTCGAGGTGGCTTTTGAGCGGGCTGGTGCTCACGTGCCGTTCGTCCTGGCCTCAAGGAATTGCGGATTCGGATTCTTGCCGTCTTAAGTTTAGACTTAAGGCTTAGTGTTGCAGCCTCGTGCCCCAAAGCCCTGTATCAGAACCCTTCTTGAACACCTGCTCACCCCTTCTACCGGCCCAGGTCGGGCCCGATCCCTTCGTCTCGAAGCATCGTCAATTACGAATCCTCTGGGTTCCTTAGGGTTTAGGCTGTAGGCTAAAGCCTCAACCCTAAGGAACCCAAAGGATTCATAATTAATGAGTTTTAGGTTCCCGGTTCTTTATAGTACTTTTATAATAGAGTATACCCCAAAGCCTTGTTCGACTTATCAAGGCTCCTACATCACAGAACTCCCCTTGTAGAACCTCTCCCGAATTTTCGGGAGCTCCGCCCCCCTCCGAGCGAGGCATCTCCGCTCTTTGGGGTCTGCGACCTCCTCGGGCAGTGCGATGAGGCGGAACCGTCTTGGGTAGCACGGTCTTTTCTTCGGGAAACAGCGGGAAAAGGGGAGGGCTGGGGGGAGGGCTGGGGAAGGGTGGGAGGAGGGTTTCGGGCTTATGTTTAGGCTTCGAGTTTTGTTGGGTGTTGGGTTTGAGGTTTGGGGGTTTCGGACTTGTCGGGTTCGTGTTTGAGGTTTTGCATGGGTTGTTGCTGACCTTTAAGGATTGAGGGCGTCCAGCAGATCCCTTCAGAATCCCTTTTCGAGTTTTAGTCTCAGGTGCTGAGGAATCTGAGAGGGTAACCCTTGTAGGCACGAAGGGCAATTTTGGAACCAGAAGGCTAGCCCGGTAGGGATCTCAACAACTGGCAACCGCTGTTATCCGATTCCTGAGCACAAGACCATGCTGCACACTGTTGGGACTTTCATGTTGAGCTGCTATGATTCAGGTTTCCGGATTTAGGGTTACATGCATCTAGGATTCCAGATTTAGAGAGAAGCTCCCTTCGAGTTGGTAAGCCCCCAACATCCGGGTTCCAGGATAATTAGCATCCTTCTGAAGGTACGGACGTGGCGAATATAGTTAAAAGTAGAGGTATAGTCAGGTTATCTGTACCAAACTCCTGTCCTCTTCCAGCATGCATCGCACCAACTCTCGTGCCAAAGCCCGAGAACTCTCAGCCCCAACCTGCTTTAGCACATCGCCGCCCTGTTACCACCATGGTTAAAACCCAAATTGGCAGAAGAACCCACAAATTCAAGGTGGGGCTGGACATCGATGCGCCAGGAGCTCGGCCCTCCGCTCACCATGGTGGACTCGGGGTTTGCTTTTGCGTTTCAGGGCAACGCAGCAGTGTAGCGTATTTCTTCGTGTCCATGCTGTTTGTACACAACTCTATCTCTCTTTCTCTTCGACACGTGCGCATGTTTCGCAAGTTTTGTGCGGGCAGATTCGGCAGCCCCGCCCGTACAGTAAGCGGCCCACCAACGAGGGGCATCGTAGTGCTTTGTCTTCCCACTTGCCGCTGTTCTCGTCCCTTTTGCTTGCATGGCTGCCGGCAACGTCTGCTCGGTTTTTTTGCTGGCGAATTTGTCAGTCGGTGTTGGCTGCGCAGCGGATGAGTTGCGTCCTCGTGATAATGTACTTTGCCAGCGCAGTCCTCGCGGATATCAGCATTGTGTGTGTTGGATGGTAAGAATCATCAAGGTGCCAGAGTCGCAACTGCTTGCTCGCCTGACGTCGAAGATGCAGAATTTCATAGTCTGTGACCTACATGCGGGGGTGCGGCCCTGCCCCTGATTGATAGCAGTGTCAGGATATTGGTAGGTCGACACGGCTACTCCGACCTCAGTGCAATTGCCTGGCAGCGTTGTGCAGGCCATGGAATTTACTGCCACTGGGTGCTCTTCTGGGCGAGCTTCTAAGCCCCTTTATAGGCCTGTGGGACAATTGGCCCACCGGTCGGAAAGAAAACCTCCAGGGACAAGTTTTGCATTGTCGTTGGTGTCGAAAAAATTCGGCCAAGATAGCTCACTGTTTCTGCGCCCGGCTCCGACTCCATGTAGCTTTGCACAGCGGAGTCTGAAGCGTAGCACGAGCCTAGTGGCTATGTTCCACAAGCAGTCGTTTTCCACATGGCAGGCGAAAGGCATCAATGGGCGGATCGCCTAAAGAGTGGGTGGTGCTCGTAGGGTCTTCCTCCAAAAAGTATCTCACATTTGACCGGCGAGATTTGGAAGGACTGCCACGTGGCTTGATTACACAACATATCATAACACCGCAGCTTCGCTGCCCCGCGGTGGGGCTCTCACAGCACCCGGTGTGCGCGGGCCCACTCATGACCGTGTCAGTGGGCAGCCATGTCAGTGGGCTTTTTGGACTTGCTAGGTCCAGCAGCACGTTTGCTTGTTTGCAATTCGCGAATCACTGCCCGAGCGCACTGTGAAATGCCTTAACCTTAAAGTTGACATTCTTCGACATGTGCCTCTATATGTATGTCATCATCTCAGAACCATCTTGTTGATAAACGTTGGATGCCAAAGTACGTGCTCCGGTGCCTATGGTTGTATCCTGTCGGGCATCACCGATGCTCGCACTGCAGTCCGTCGCCATAGTTTCAGCCCTGAGCTGCATCACCGAGGCTCCCGCCCAAGCCTTCAGAGACGATAGCCACCAGAGAGGCGATGCCGCCTGCCGTGTGTGTTCCGAGTCTTGGGTTGTCGAACTTTCAGACGAATTCTGGGTTTGTCTTTAAGATGGGCTTGGAATAGGCTTTCTTTTGCAGCATGGCAGCGCTGCTGTCCCCTGGCTCCATGGGTTAGCTGGAACTACTGTTCCTCGAACTTGCAACGCATAATCGCGAAAGAAGCCTCGCAAAGGGCTTTTTAAAAGCTTCGTAGCAGTATGTGTCAGAGCATGTCAGAGGTATATATGGGCAGATAGGCACGTACATGCATATTTTTGCAAATGTGCTTTCGTTTATGGATATAAACAGGCGTGCATTTGCTTATGTAATGTATATGCAGATGTATGTGTATGTGAATATACATACATACAGACATACATACATAAACATACAGATCAAGAAATTTGTAGATAAAGCAGTTCGACCAACAAATAAATGAGCATGTTGTGTCTGTTGTTGCTGCTTGGGCGACGATCTGCGGCGAGGCACCGCTTCGCAAGCCGCAGAGAGGGAGAGAGAGGGATAGAGAGATCCACTTGCATACGCACATACTCGTACTCACCACCGCACATGCACACACATACAAATACAGGTGTGAATATATATATATATGTATATGTATACGTACAAACGATACATGTGTATATTATATGTACATGCACACATACACGTACACCCACACACACACACACATGTACATGCACAGGCATACAGACATACCCACACACCCACGTACGCACGTGTACACATGTGTACACTCGTACAAACGTACGCACGTGCACACGTACACACGTACACCCCNCACGCACACGCACACGCACACGCACACGCACACACGCACACTCACACTCACACTCACACTCACACGCACACGCACATGCACACACGCACACTCACACATACACACACACAGCACAAACATACACATACACGTGTTCCTACACAACGCACATGCCCAGGCACGTACAGGGGTTCGTCCCCATTTTCCGGGACACCGCATTGCCGGGACTTTGGCCGAGAACCAATCTTGCCATGATGCGACTTGACGCTTTCGGTATGATTATGTATGCTGTGGCAGAATTAAAGCAAAATCCTAATGTTCAGCAGTACAGTAGGCTGTCTTGCTTAGCCCTGAACCCGACACCCGATTGCCGCTTTGCGTTTGCCAGGACGTGTCGAACAAGGTGACGCCAGCCCAGGCTGTCTAACGGGATGGCATGACTTTTAGGTCTGCCTGGGGGGTTGTTTCATCCGAATACTTTTCTCTGTTTTGGGGTCCATCGCAGGATCCCAACTTCAGAAACTGCGGCTGGACTCCAACATTCTTCGTTTTCTGTGTGGGCGAGTCTTATTCAGCACTGAGCCGATAACAGAAAGTCGAATGCATGCCTTCCGAAATTGGACTACGCTGAGTTGATAAGGTGGTGATTGTCGCCAAAGATGAAAATCAGCGGTATGCAGGCACTGCTGCTGCTGCTGCTTCTCTGTATAAGGACAGCCCGGAGTCATGCTGTTGCAACCCAACGTCCAAAGTGAAAGTGCCAAACTACTTGACGGAGGAGGTATTGGTCCGAATCATAGAAGGGGCATCAGCCAAGAGATCCCAGGACCAAAATCCGGAGTCTTAAGCCACAACCCCTCAAGGCACTAAGCCCTGAACGCCCTGAGCCATTAAGCCCTCAGCCGCAAGCTGTTTCGAGTCACCTCCAGATAGGCCGAACCTCGCAGTTCCGGAGGAGGCGAGCGTCAGGCTCCAGTCATGGGGGCCTTGACTAGGGTTCCTTGGTTTTGTCCAGGCCTGGGGCTTCCCCACATCCTCAGATTGGTTTCTCTGTCTGTCCTTGTTTCGGCGGGTCATTTTCGCTTTCGCTTTGCTTAAATTTGGCTTCTCTCTAGCCGCCTCCACCCGCAGGTTGCGTTTAGCAGCCTGATTTCCCACAGGATTTGCTCAGAAGACTGCGAAGGTGCTAAGCTTGTCTTCAGTGCTCCGACGAGCTTCTTGGAGTGTTCGCTCGCCCCAAGCGGTACCTTTTTGCATGCTCATCACAGCTCTGGTCAGCTGCCCATCTAACTAGTAGTTTGGGACTTAAGGTTTCGCAGTCTCGGGTGCAAAAGTCTGCGGAGCAAACCGTTTCCTCACAGGAGGGCTCTTCAACAGTCGGGGTTCCTTTGTGACAAGCTCCCATCTCCAGAACAAGCTCCCTACACCCCCTACACCCTCAACCGAACAGGCAAATCCAAGCCATCTGCAGGTGCCCACGGAAGCTTTCATGCCAGAGGCTTTGCACAAGCGACCTGTTGAGGGGGGCCGTGCTTTCAGCATCGTATGCGATCTGGAGTGAGCAGATCCGGAGACATATAGATAAAAAATCTCGAAACCCCTAAACCGGGAGTTGCCAGCCTTGAAGACATAAAGCGAAGCCCTAAAGCCCTACAAGCCCTACAAAAATCGAGCCAAAACGCCCTACTCGGGTCCCCGAACTTCGGAGCTCCCCAGGTCGGGTTTCGACAGTAAGAAGCTCGGATATCGAGTGCAGCTCTCGGAGGACGAATCCTCAAAGGAAAGAGACCCTCCTCAAAACGGGGTTCGGGGCCCACTGTAGGGTATGGAGTTTGGAATTAGGGTTTGGGGTTGGGTCTTTAGAGTTTGCAGCTTAGGGTTTGGGGTGCGGAGTTACGGGCTCAAACCCGGCAATGCATGAACCAACACCACCCTCAAATGCAAGCCAAGATACTACACCTTAGAATGAAATACTTACATAACCCGAAGTTCTTAGGGACAGGCTGAAAAGAACCTTCGGGGCGTAAGCGCTTCGGCCTATGGATTACGCCAGGCCTAAAGCCTAAAATGGCGCTCTACTGTGTTGGTTATGCTTGAACAGTTTTTTTGACTGTTTTTGGGTCCGGTATGCTTAGCTAGTGGTTCTTTCGTGCTTGGGTTGAGCTGCTGTGGCGGGCAGGTTGTGTAAGACGCCGTGCTTCCGGCCCCGAACCCCCAAAGCCTTAAAGTTGCAAATCCACAGTTTGGGAGCAGGACCGGCTCGCAGCGACTTACACAGGACAGACTGGGTCCGGCCCCAGGTTCATGCCGCTTGCTGGTGGCAGCAGATCATGGTGGTAGTAGTCGTTGTCGTTCCCGTACGACGGCCTGTTATGGCGTGAGTTTAGCAACAGGACCGGTAGATGGCCAGGAACAGTGTGGTCTCTTTGTTACCGTTGCGTCGTAGTAATTTCCGTACAGTGTCGTGGTCGTCTAGCTTTTAGGACTGTGCATTCAGAATGATGCATTCCTTTACGGTTTCTCGTAGGGCTATAAACGTAAGCTTCGGATTTGGACCAGTTGTCTCTGGAGCATTGGACATGTTGAACCCGAAACCAAAATCGAAACTATCGGCTTCGCTGAGGCTGCTGTAGAAACAGAAGATGTTGTCTTCGCAGCCCTGCTGTTATTGTTGGCAATGGCACTGGTGTTGGTGGTGGTGGTGGTGCTGCTGCTGCTGCTGCTTTTGCTGCTGCTGCTGCTACGGTGGTGGTTGTGTTGTGTCAATGAGTGGAGGAAGAGCGCTCATCGTCGTCGTAGCAGTGGTGGTCGCAGCAGGAGTAGTTGTGGTGCTGGAGGGGGCAGTAGTGGCGGCAGCAGCAGAAACAGTAGAATTAGCTGCAGTAAGAAGCAGGGGTGTTGAGGCATCGAGCAACAGAACGAGAACTCAAGCGCCCCGTTTCTGAAGGTTGGAGCTTCATGGCGGGCTCGTCGGCAATCATTCGTTCCTTGTCGAAGAGTTGAGCTGGTCAGCGATTCAAAACTCCGGTTCTTGTTTTTTTCGGCACCCCTCTACCTTAAATCTTAGACCGGGCGAGAATGCAAACCCCGCCTGGTCTTTGAAAGTCTCAGCAGCATTAGCCCAGCGTTCGCACAATGACAGTGGGTTGTTTTTGCGACTTGGAGGTAATGCGAGTACTGCTATTAACGCTGTGATTGACTATTCGTGTTGGTTCTGTTTTTGTATTTGTATTGTTTCTGCTGTTGACTCGTCGGTGCCTTTACGATTGTGATGCTTGCCGCAGTCGCAGTGTTATCATCGTTCTGTTTATCACCAGTGACAATGTCTTTCATCCGATTAACATCAAGCTCACACCTGGTTCTTGTGGTTTAGGGGTCAGGGTTCGAGGCCTTATGTTTAGTTATTAGTATTCAGACTTTTAGGGTTTCAGGCTGCCAGGCTCTCACGCTCTGGTTTCAAAACCCCAAGCCCCGGAGCCCAGGCTACAAAGACAGGCTACGGGCGGATTCTACTTCGCGGTGGAGGCAGCTGCTGGTTTCGAGTCGGCAGTGCAGCAACGGCGAGAGGGCGACCAGAAAGTCAGCGTCTCGCGGTAGCCCCAATTTAAATGTCAAACAGCAAGGCCTTAAAGCCCTAACCCCAAAAAGCCCCAAGACCCAGATTCCAGGGCACAAAACCCCCTGGAGCCCTGTATACTGAACTCTAAACTCCCAAAACCCGGAACCCTGGAGCAACATATCCCACCAAACCATGAGGCCCTGTGCCAGACAAGCTAAAAGACCTGAAACCTGAAGGCCCATACCCCAAACCCAAAAAGCTCGAAATTCATATGCCCCCGTGCCGTAAAATCCTAAAGCCTTGCACTCTAAAGCTTTACATTATAATCATTAAACCCGATAGATGTAGAGGTAGCAACATTCATAACAATTGCAGCAAGCACAAGAGTCGCAAGTGGTTCGTACAGCAATCTTGGCACGGGTAATCAGTCGTCTTGGCAGGTGACGAAGGTCCGGGCCGAGATGATGGATGGCTCAGCTCCCAGTCGCGTTTTTTCCATAGGTAGTTTGTGTTTAAGCTTTCTGTATGTGCAGTTTTTCGATGCTTTCTTTTGTGCCAGGGAGGTCCCTTCATAGATTCTTGGGGCCCGCAAGATTAGGGAGGCTCCTGGGCTCGGTAGCAGGCCCAATGTATTCGGAGTGCATGGTGCTGTGGATTGCGAGGCCTTGCCACCTTAGGAGTCGGGGTGTTCCTCAGTATATGCTAGATCTGCCTGTGCGTTTCTTGCTCTGCTAGAATGAACGAGGAGGAAAAAGGGGTGGCTCTTGAGCCCAGGCCCGAGGCGCTAAAGATTTTTTTGATTCCATTCTGCAAACGCCTGTCGCTCGCAGCTGTCCGCAGCTGTCGATCCGAAACGCTTCATCCGAACCCGGAAGCCGTGGAGCCTGACCTGGAATTGAAGCGTCGGGAGTGCTAAGGGCTCACTCTTGGGGTCACCACCACGCCGCCCCACGAGTTGTCGGACATGCCCTTTGGCTTCGACGGAAGTTGGGTTCTGTGTTCTTGGAGAAAGGCTTGCGGTTGCATTCTGAAGGATCGCAGGCGTGCCCGACTTGCGGGGTGCATCTGCTTTTGGTGGGGTGAGAGAGCCAGGGCTCTGGCAGATCGTTTAGCAGCATTTCCGCAAGGGCCAGGAGATTCGTTCGGATTGTGCTTTGAGTGGTCCAAGGTGGTGTAACTGGGTTTATATAGCCGAGCTGCTTTGTTATGAACACGGAGGCGCGCGTGTTTCTGCATCTGCTTGAACTGGCTGACCTCTCAAACCCAAACCCGAAAGTTCGACCCCGCTTGATCCAGACTTCCAGCTGAGGGCTGCAGTAGATTATGCATCCCCCGAAAGGTTCAGCCTTGCGTCACACCACCCCAATCGTCGTAGCCCGATAGCCTGAGGACTTAAAGCTCATTTCAACTCGAAAGCTCAAGCTCCTGAACCCCATACCTAAGAGAGAGATCGAACATGCAGAATTATTTAGTGCACTAATCACTAATCGCAGGAATCTTTCCAGGAATGCAGGATCTTGTTCGTGGGTGCTCCAGTCAGGTTTCGGTTCTTTGCGGAATCGAGTTTAGGATCACAAAATCCACAACCCCAGTCAGCACTAGGGTATATTCAGGTCACTTCGCACATTTCAAGACCCGACTTAAACCCGACGCCCTGAACCTTAACGCCCTGTTGGAGCCCGAAGCAGGCCAGACACCATCGACGGCGTGCAGGAGGGGAGCCGACACAAAAAGGCAGTGCTCAGAAGGATACAGACGCCTGAGTGCCCGCCTGCGTAGTTATTAACAAATACCATTCCCTAGGATTGTTTGTGATACTTATACTGTATCATACCCCCAACATCCTGTCAATTCTGCTTGGCCACATTTTGCTGTCTTTCCGTAATGAAGGACTGCTGGACGGCCGGGTACGACGGCCAGTGCCTGGGATTGAAAGCTGGACAGGAGTCCTCCACACCGGGCTCAGTTTCCAACATCAAAAAGAGTGTCATCATGCTTCCGTTCATGGAAAGGGCCAAAATCCGGACCGTAGCCGCTTCTTGGCTGTAGAGCAGGCAAGGTAATCACCGAAGCAACAGAACCACACCCGGCCGCCTCAAACCGGGCATCCTTAACCTGTGCCCCAAGCATCCGCAAGCCGGACTCAGAAGCAAGCCCAAACCCCAAAGCTCGCGACCTGGATTCAATCCTTGAGCCCCGAAACAGTTTTCTCTTGTATCCCTGGACCTTGATGTTCTTTCTGCAGGCTTGAGAGGTCGGAGACTGTTGCATCAATATTCAGAGATGACTAAGATTCAAGAAGCAAGCTGCTGCTTGCACCAGTGCGACTGGTCGTGTTTTGGGGATTTGAATGGTCGCGAGTCCTTTCACGGAGCTGTCGAGATGTTTATTCGTCACTTTCGCACATGATGAGGATATACTATGATGTAACCCACGATCCCCCCATACACCTCTTTAGGTCCCTAGATTAGATGGACGATGAATCCCCTCGATCCGAAGAAAGCAAAAGCCAAGGATGTTCGACAGCTCCTGCGACCGCTGGACCGATCTGGCATGGCATGGTGCTGCGCCCCAGCTTGGGCCACCAGCGTAGACTTCAAGTTGTAAAACGAGCACCTGCCAAAGAGCCATGCCAGGAGCACCCTTGAACAAGCAAATCTGCACGGCGCTTTGAAGATGATGTTTGATCGTTCCGCTTTCTCAGCATGCAACACTAGTAGCAACACAATTCGCATAGCAAGAAAAGCAATCACCAGAGTAGTAGATCCAACCGTCGTGTTGTCAGAAAGAGTGGTAGAGCATTAGCCATGTTTGTGATATCGAGCTAGTCGAACGAACAAAAGGAAGCTGGCCACCACTGACTTTTTGCAAGAAGAAGCAGGAAGAAGCAGAAGAGGAAGATTAAGAAACAGAAGGAGAGTAAGACAACGTAAGGAATAACAGTAAGAAGAACAACAATCACAACACTAGCAATAAGAACCACCGTAATAACCATATAATATCCACCAAAGCCTCATCCTATGTATTCAGGCACCTGTATTGCTGTCGCCTGCTTCCAAGAGCTGCAACAGGTCGTGACCTGTCCGTCGGAGATCAGATTGGCCTTCAGATCACGGAGGTGCGGAGCTTACGGGTTTTAGGGCTTCAGGAGTTCAGTGGGGATGTTTGGTGTTGGGGTCCAGGGCTTCAGGGCTATGGGCGGTGATGGGAGTTTAGAGTTCAGGGTTTCGGGGGTTTAGGGCTGACAGGGAGGCCATTGCAAAATCTCATCGTGCTGAGGGGAGGGTTCCATTTGGAGTTCCCTCTGCTCCAATTTTGCAAGCTACGCTCGAAACTGAAGAGGAGTTGAGAGTCTCGACTTAGTTCTGGAGTTCCCCGCCGATGGAAACTCGCAGGAGGTAAATTTCGCGGATCCAAGTGTGACAGGGCAGGTTGTATGCCGGCGAACCACCAGAACACTGCGAACACTGCGCTGGAGGCTACCGGCGAAGCCCAGAACCTTAAACCCGACGTCTCTTGTTGCTTCAGGCGGACGAGGCAACTGAGGTGGTAAACTTCCCAGAGTCGTCTATCTTGCCACACGTTGTCCATGTTCAGCCACCCCGACCCCTTGTACATCGGCGCCGGGTACGTCGTGTGGCGGAGGATGGAACATTGCGTCGCCGAGGCTTTGAGCCGAGACGAGTTCGTCGTCTTCGCCCAGATATTGTACCAGGAGACCCCATGGACCTACTTGGGACTACTGCCTCTGGACCGTCGACGGGCAGCGGGGCTTCTTTGGAGCTGAGTGTGGGGCAGCAAGGTGAAGATGCTCTTCTACATGGTCCTCCTCCTCGTCCGCTTCGGGTGCCTCCTCGTGAAGTTGTTCCTGCTGAACAGTCAAGTGAGCGTCCTTCGGCGGGTGATAGAGGGCGAGAACGAAGCAGAAGTCGTGATGATCTTTGAAGAGGTGAAGGATGTGTTGTTTGTCTTCTGAGAGGCTTCTGTTTAGTGCAAGCCCATTCTTGGGCTGGCTTCCTTGCCTGCGGATAAAGAGGCTACTGCACTTTAAAAAAAAACCACCAAGCCCGCAACCTCAAGTCCCGAAGCCAGAGCTTTTAAATGCGAGTTCTCATTGCTTTCTTTCGCCGAGGAAGGCCGCATGTTGCTCTTCCAGCTTCTGGGACTGCAACGCCTTAGGTTGGGTGCCGACGTTGAGGGTCGAGTATCCTAGGCTTCTAAGTTGATTTCATGCCTCGGACGGCTTAGGGTTTGAAGTGGAAACTCTAAACTCTAGATCGGTAACTCCTCTGGACCCCGGCCTCAGAAGGCAAGCACCGAACTTGCAAGGAATGGCAAGCTGGCGGCACAGGCCCACCAGGGCATTCCTACCAACGTGTGTGGCTCTCGGAAGCGTTCTCCCTTTGTGTGAAAGAGTTTAACATGACTTCGGGCTTGTGTTTTTGGGGTGCAGTGGTGGAGCGCCGCGTGGGTAGGAGAGGGAGACGTTTCTCCCTGCGACCGAACAAGTTGGAACTCGTGCGAGGGCTGGTGCGGTTGCTTTCCTGTAGACTTCTATGGTTCCATCGGAGAGAGAGGGGGAGAGAGAGAGAGAGAGAGAGAGAGAGGGAGAGAGAGAGGGAGAGAGAGAGAGAGAGAGAGCGACGATGGGGAGACAGCTTGGATCCTGAGGTATTGCTTCATTTTGCCTGTTTTTTGGTATTCTGCTGCATCGTAAACCGTGCATGGTATTGCCAGGCTGTCCAGTGAACCTTACGACGAGAAAGGTAGAACCCGAAGCAGAACTATCCCTCAATGTACAGCCCGGCGGCCCGAACTCCGATGAGGCCTCTTTTCTCAGCCCATTTTTTGGGGGACCTTGCCGTTGAGCTCCGGCGTGATGCCTGCGAGAGCGAATGTCGAGTCAATGTTGAGGGAGCTGGATCAGGGATCCCGGATCTAAGGCTTTTAAGATTCCTATGAAGTGCTTCCAGCGGATCTTTGAGGCCTCTCTACGCACTCGTCGACCTCCTCGGCGCTACGGACGGAGTCGGGGCCTGTGATTTCTGAGTTCTTTGGAGGGCGTCGGCTTGTCAGCCTGGCCCTGCCTCCGCTTTGATGTTCCCAAGCTTGGCTCGGCCGTCAGGCCCGAACCCTGAACCTAAAGGAACCTAAAACCCTGATACCTTCATGTCCTGAAACCAAGCCGCCCAAGCCCTAGCGCCAAAGCCCCCCGGAAAGCTCAGGTCCGTTTGCTCTTGGATGCAGCAGCACCCCGATCGAGCGCCTCCGCATCAGGCCGACCCCGTCCTCTCGGGGGTGGTGCTTGGATGGATCACGGGACTTGGTAAGTAAACTGCCATTTCGCAGATCGAGATGTTGTTTGAATCGGTACTTGAAGGGAAGCAGCAGAACAGGTTCGCAGCTGCTTCAGGAAGATGCTTGGATGTGCTCTGTGCATCAGGATGCCATGACATGAACGTTGGGGGACATTGGTTTTTTGTTTAAGTCAAGTGCTCCAGGCTTTGAGTAAACCTGAACTTTGACCCAAGAACCTTCAGGCCCTTCCCTCATCCGACGCTCTGCACAAACATGTCGGTCATCTGCACAGGGGCAGCTGCAAGCCCACCGGCACTCCCCTCGATCGAGGTGTCGGTCGTGTTTAGAGCTTGAGAGCTTTGCAGGTTTCTGCTGAGAGTCTCGCACCAAACCCTGAAGCCGCCAACGTCGAAGTCGAAACTCGTACAGGGCTTGCGCGCAGGGTCCCACTTGTGACCCTAGTTGCTGAGTCACCCGAAGCAGAAGTTTGGAAGGGCTACATTGGGATTTTGGCTTTAGGCCTCCAGGGTGTTGGACCGGAATAGGTAAGCTCACCTCCATACCACCCCCCTATATAAATGACAGTCGCACCCTCGACGCTGAAGCCGCGACCCCAAACTCTGCCTGCATCCATATCCTGGCTCAGTTGCAGCCGACGATGACCGGCTGGTGTAGCGAGAGGCCAGGACGAGGGCCGGAGGTTCGAGGAAAGACTGACGCGGGCTTGGGGTGCAGTGAGAGGCTTGGGTGAAGGCGGTTCAGGCTTTAGGCTTTAGAGTTCAGGGTTCGGATAAGCGACATTCAGTGGTAGAGCGAGCCTTTTGTATGTTCAGCATCAAGTCCTACTTGCTTTCGCGATTCGTAGCACGGGTTTTATGGGCACGGCTTATTGTGAGCCTGATCAAGATTGAGGTCTCGCTTCAACACCACGCCTTTGTTGCCGCTTTTGTTATGTGAGTTCGGTCTGTTTTGCGTTCGGTTTGTTTCATTAAGCAGACTAACTGACTAACCATGATGCAAGCAGACAGGACGCTGGCATCGGAGTTGATTGGGATCCCGCATCATTGTCCTGGTTGTCTAAACAACTCCTGTTGAAGCAGGTGATCTGAGATTCGAGGATCCCAGCCGTCTCGGACCGTGGCCCCACTTTCTAAATTCTAAGCCGTAGCCCGAGAAGTGTGCAAAGCCATTTCAGATTGCCCCGTTTGGGAGGCACGGGAAGATGATCTCCCTCGCCTCCGACGGGCTTAGCGCCAGCTACGCGTCCAGGCGTCTGCCAACTGCGGCAGACCACGGTCGGAGAAATGATAGATTCGAGTTGAAGCGATTCTAGTCTGGTTGAGGGTTTCGAGTGCCGACAGTAGTAAAGCTTTCAGGTCTTGGGTGTCAAATTTACTCGGCATGAGCAATGCAATGGGGACTCCTGCAACTCGTGAGAACAACGGCAACCTATGCTGGAGGTTCCAGGCTTGAGAGTCCCACTCTGCTGTCAGTTCCTACGAGCACTTCGGCGGCCTCGTCGGCAACGGACCACTGCGCAGCTACGATGATTGCATCGCCCCGAGCTTTTAGCTCTTGGGCTTGCAGGATCAGCAAAGGCTACATGAAGCTTGACACGGTAAGCTTGAATGGAGCTTCGTCATTTTAAACACTGCACCTTGAGACGCTAAGCTTTAAGCCTCTGAACCAGCAACCAACACCATGCAGAAGAATTCAAGCCCCAAACACCATACTCTCTATTCATCTTTTCATCGAAGTTCTACTCCTTCCACGGTCAGGCTCCTTCGCAGCAAACCACAAAGGCGACCTACTCCCCAAACGCAAAAGCAACCCCGTCATAGAGGTGGTGAAGAAGTCTTCGGGGCCACCAGCTGTCCTAAGCAGTGTAACGTGTAATGCTACGGAGGATGCCTGGGAGTTTGCGATTTCTTCAGGGCTTGGGCTTAAGTAACGGGTTGAGCTGTTTTGCTTGGGCCATGCGGGCTCTGACAGCGCTTGCGCGGGCACTGCTGGTTGCTGACCACCTCGCTTCTCCGCACTGCCGTGGCTCGCTTTCTTCACATGGCGCCCTTATGAGAAAGACCGTAAACTTTAAACCCAAAGCCCAGAAAGCCCTGAAGCATCCACTAGAGACTCGAGGCTGGTTCTTCGAAGTCTGCGTGGATGCAGTGCGTGAGGGGCTGGAGGCCAAAGCAGAACCCGGGGTTGTTGCAACGTTTCAGCGATGAAGGGGGTTTAGAGTTTCGGGTTGAGGCTTTAGGATCGGGTTCGGCTCAGGGTTGTGGACAGGGTTTGAGGTTTGGGGTTGCTGATGAAGGCATGGACAGGGTTCAGGGATGAATGCTTCATGTTTTCGCGGTCATTGAATCTGTCGTTCCGGGTTGGAAGACCCAGAACCTTTGTCGAAAGTAGTTGCGCGCAGGGATGTGCAATTCAGGCTTAAGCTCCGCAATTTTCGACTTTGCAGGGCTTCAGGCCTAGGATGTACTTCCGGTCGATGGCTTCCGTGAGGTTCATTCCGGCACCGAAGAGAGCACTTGAAAAGTCTTCAAGCTAGATTGGATCCTCATGCCGCATACTTATGCCTGTATTTTCAGCTTGATAGCCCCGAAGACTTTAAAGTTTCAAAGCTGCGGTCTCGTAAACGCCAGTGTTGAAAACGCCAGTGCCGGCATCTTCCGTGGCTGGACGTCGGTTGCTGTGGTTGGCCTTTCACGAAGAACACCTGTCAGGATGGTGTGGCGATTGGAGTCACGACCTGCTCGCCGCAGATGGTTTCAGAGGTGGACTGGGGGGGGGGGGGNGGGGGGGGGGGGGTAAGCTTCTCGTGACCCAGATTCTTGGGTTAGTGGTTTGGGGTGGCCGCAGGATGTATGGTTTCACTGTTTCACAGGGCAGGATCTCGCTGGGGTGGAGTACCTTGCTTCGGCTTCGGGGTTTTGCAACCCTGGGGTTTACCCCAGCTACGCCGCTCCGTCTTAACTGGAGCATCTCGTTGCCAAAGCCGCTCGGCTCGTAAGCTCCTGAGAAACCGCGCGTAGATCGTAAGGAGGACCCTCATATGCCAAAGGCTTCCGCTCCATAGATCCGAAGCCCTGAAGCAGCATTTAGGCATTTTCTGGCGAGACATATACATATGTGTGTCCGACTGTGACAAAAGGCTCCTTAACCTTCAATCTTAGGTGAGGCCCCTCAGCCCAGCACCCGAATTCCCTAGATTCTGAACCCTGTACTGGCCCTTACCGAATCTTTTTGACCGCCCTGTAAGATAAGACCGAAAGACTGTGCAGGAGCTTCCCCAGACCATGGATGACGGGTTCCCAGCACAACCGAAGGGCGTCGGGTTTGGGATTAAAAGTTGGCGCTCGTGTTTGGGGTTCAAGATCGGCTTTACGGTTTTGGGAATGCGTCAGAATGTTAAATGAGGGTTTGGGATCTACCAGACACGTTTCAAAGCCATCCTGAGGTACGTCGTGCCTGATTCTGGAAGGGTTCTTCTCACAGTCGCAGCTTTCGTCTTTGTGCTTGGCTTCGGAGTGCTTAACCTCGTCTTTGCTGCGGGTGAGGTAGATCCGAAGCACACAAGCACTAGTCGTTTCGTGCAGTGCAACAGTGCAGCAGTATGGGGCCCGGGATTGCTGTTCAAGGGCTTCGGCTTTGCGTTCATGACGCTGATGGAGCCATCTCGTTGCAACATTTCCTTGCAGATCCTTCCGGAAGCGTGCAAACCCCCAAGCCCTGTTGTGCTTCTCTACAGCTAGGGCGCTTTATCTCAGCATCAAGACCCTGGAGTGGTCTTTAGAGCAAGGGGGGGGGTTTAGCAAACTATACTACAATAATAAGATTATACAACATAACAGGGTATAATTAATATATATATATATACACTAAATAATAATAATACTATTAATAATAAGAAGAAGAATAATAATAATAATAAGAAGAAGAATAATAATACTAATAATATTAACAATAATAATAACCATAATAATCACAACAACAATAATAATATTAATAACAATGCTATTATCTGTCGGTTCTCGAGACTCCAAGGAGATCGATCCCTGCTGGCTGCTGGGCTTCGACGGTCCGCGCCCCCATATCGGGGGGGACACTCGGAAGCTGAGGGAAACGGAAGACCCGTACAGTTTCAGCTCGTGTTGCATGCAGTTGTGGTGGGGTTTCCAGTCAGACATACCTGAATTTTGTTTCCGGATGAAGGACCGAAAAGCCTGATTACATCCTCGGTTCATCGTTTCTAAGGCGATTGCGGAGGTCCGAAAATTCCGAGGGCTTCATCGGCAGCCTCTCCAACGGTACTTTGAGAGTAGGGCAAAAAAACCAATGGGGTTCCTGCGCCTGGAGCTCTTCCTATGAGTTCTTTCAGTCTCGGGTTCAGGGCTCAGGGGTGTTTAGGGTTCAGGGAGTAGGGAGCAGTGGCGTCTGTGATCATAAGGGAGAGGGTGGCACCGACAGGAGTGGTCGTGATGGTTTTGGTAGGGTGTTGTTGCTGCTGATGATCCCGCCGAGGCATGGAGTGGGATGGAGCACAGCTCCTTTGGGGACCTGCTCCCTGGTCTCCGAAGGCACTCCAGGCGGCTCCTCGATCTCTGAGGATGGTTTGGCGAGAGGTTGAGCGGGCTTCTGGGGCGCTTGGGGCTTCGTTTTGGTAGGGCGAGGGCATAGGAAGTTCAAGTTTTGAATTCGGCATGAAGGTTGGTTAGGAGCTCGGGGGCCTTGGCTTGGGCATGGTTGGGCTGGGTACGAATCATAGAGGCGGTCGGCCAGGTCTTCAGGGAAAGGTGACAGGTGGTTTTTTTAGAGGGCCCAGAATTCTGAGTTGCCTTAGTTACGGCTTGGTTCTAGTTAAAACCAGGCTTCGGGCAAGTTTAAAGGCACACCTGCTCGTTAATTAATTTGGGGGGTCTGATGGAACCTGGGAATCCGGGCGCTCGATTTGCGCTTGGAATGAATGATCTTCCCATGACGAGTCAGCCGTTAAACCGACATCCCTAAAGTCGTGGTCGGGGTTTTCATTCGATGAGGTCGTAAATGGAAAGTCTCGTGAAACAGGGTTTCGGAGTTTCAAGTGTAGAAGTGCGTTGCGGTTAAGAGTTGGGGTCTGGGGTGTTTGGGTAGACATGGTGAGGATGGAAGCTTGGATGTTCGATCTCGTGACGCACGAAACCTTTTGGCATTCGCAGTGGAAAGTCAAAAGATGCCCTTAGAAGGGCGAGAGCTCGGCTGAGGTGATGGTCTTCTACGACATGGTATAAAGGTGAATCTAGAGCCTTCACCCGACAGGTGAGGGTGCTCCGCTGACGTGTCGGGCATTGAGGGGGCCAGAGAGATGGATCAAAAATCGAAGCAGTTGTCTCTGACTCCCTTAGCCCGAAACCGTAGGTGTCCATTTACCGCTCCTTACAATCCGAACCCGAAGCCTACGCTCCGAAACTCTGTTCCTGAAACTTACACCCTGCATCCCGAGCCCAAAGTCTAAAACCTAAGTCTTGACCTAGAGGAGCACGCTGAAGCAGGTTGGTGATCGTCTTGGGGTCATCGTGACCATGGCGGGCGAATTGCAGGTGTTGCCTCCCTCCTTGGGCGTTTGCGTGGCCACTGTCGCGTGTGGGAATTGAAAGCTTGCCTCGCAGCCATTTTGCATGCTGAGAGGGCGTGCTGCCCAGGGGCCGGTCAGGACATCGGAGTTTCGAGTGAAGTCCCCTCCAAACTCTAGATTCTGAGACCCCACACTCTTAAACCCTGAATAGTTGAGGCTTTGTGCACAAACTTGCAATCCGAAGCATCTGTAACTTCCTGCAAATCAAGGCATATCGTGATCGTGGCTGTTTTCCAATCCTCATGACCTCATGTGTGTTACCCGGTTAGATGTTGTATTTGCTACAATCAGTCGCCATGCTTGACCCCCGAAACCCACTCAGAAACCTCAACCAGCACCCCTGAACCTTGTTCTTGTTAGTACGGCTTGCGTCGCATGCGTCGCGGCGTTCGGGTGCTGTCGTCTGCCTGGAGCAAAGCGATGGCGGAGCAGGCCGACACTGAAGCCTATACCTACACCGTGAACCTCTAGGTCAGAGCCGAGGTTACAGAGTCCAGGGCCGTGTGGTCGGTGTTGGGCTCAACCAGGCTCAATCGGGGCCGTTAGAGGCCTGTTTTCCAGGGCCTCAGTTGGGGGTCCCTCTCCCTCTCCCTCTCCCTCTCCCTCTCCTTCTCCCTCTCCCCCTCCTTTCCCCTCTTGCTCTTGCTCTTGCTCTCGCTCTCGCCCTCGCCCTCGCCCTCGCCCTCGCCCNCTCGCCCTCGCTCTTGCTCTCTCTCTCTCTCTCTCGCGTATGGGTGGATGATGTGGATGGATTATAGACAGATAGACAGCCAGGCAGGCAGGCAGAGACAGAGGGAGGGGGACAGGGACAGGGACAGGGACAGGGACAGGGACAGGACAGGCCAGGACAGAGAGAGAGAGAGATAGCTAGGTAGGTAGGTAGGTTAGATGGAAAAACAGAGCTAGATCGATGGATAGATACACAGAGATACATGATCAGAGATGGAGAGAGAGAGAGAGATTGATCTGTACATGAACATGTAAAGCAGCATACGGCTTAGGCACGAAGGTTCCGCGTTTAGGGCAGGTGATGTAATTTACATTACAGGCTTTGAGCCCAGGGGGATGTTTACCGGCTCCCGAGCCCTGAAATGTAGAAGGCCGAGGTGATCGCGCACCAGAATGTTCTGAAGCTTGCAACCCTGCCAGAACCAAAACCCGATCATACTCAACTCATAGTAGGAGCAATGGCTAGGTAGTGGTGATAGCTTATTCAGATCAGCTGCATTGAAACGGTCTTGCTACACCGGCAAGGGCAAGAACAAACGCACTGAGATTTGGAGGCCAGGGCAAGCTTCCTGCGGATATCGCAGAGTGCCGCAACCACGGCCACGGAGCGTGGCTCGGTGTTTAGGAGGGCGAAGGAGAACATGAAAGCAGCGATGACGACTGTCACGATGATGATGATGATGATTATGATCATTTTCGGAAAGAGTCTCAAAGAGGTCTTTGTAATGCTTTTGCAAGAACTTAGCAGATGTTCGGCTGCAGATTTGGTCTTCGATGCTCAGCACGGCCCATATGTGTTGACGGTACAGGGATTGGGACTGCGATCTGCACCTGCGTGCGAATTTTTTTTAGGTCTGCATTCTATCAAGGTCTGAGCCAGCTGGGGACGATCGCGAATCAAGCGCTGAAGGACCTGCCAGACTGTCTGCACCCAAGGAAGTTTACCATTCTACCATTCCGATTCCGTTGCAATCCTTCTACATCCATGGTTGACCATGCACGAACAACCTGCCTGAATCGTTTAGGCACCTTGATCAGGCCAGGGCAGCCGTGCTTCAGGAGTAAAGCAGTCATGCAGACATAGGTTTTCCGATCCAAGGGTCGCACAACAAGGCTGCCAGATACTCTCAGCGTCGTAGCTACTTTAGACAGCTTCTGCTTTAGTCAAGCCGTTGTCGTTCCTTGCCTGTCACAGTCTCTGTGTGTGTACAAATAAATATCTAGTTTCATTTGTTTATGTTGTGGTGCTAGTAGTAGTGGTAGCAGTAGCAGTAGTAGTAGTAGTAGTAGTAGTAGTGGTGGTAGTAGTAGTAGTAGTAGTACGACGACGACGACGACTACTACCACTTCTACTCCCACTCCCACCCCCACTCCCACTCCCAGTCCCACTCCTACTCCTACTCCTACTCCTACTCCTACTCCTACTCCACTCGGCTGCTGCTTCTGCTCCCGCTCTCCTGCTGCTGCTGCTGCTCCTGCTCCTCCTGCTCCTGCTACTGCTACTGCTACCACCACGACGACGACTAACACGCCGGCTGCTGCTGCTGCTGCTGCTACTACTGCTACTCAACTGCTGCTGCTACTGCTGCTACTACTACTACTACTCCTACTGCTGCGACTGCCGTTGCAGCGGTAGCGACATGACGGCAACAATTCATGCTCAGCAACGTCTATGACATAATTCTGCCAAGTTTGCTGGTTAGGAGAGGCAGGTGGACGATCGACGCCTTGATCCAGAATTCAGTAGAAGGAAAATGCTGTAATGGCAACGAAGTTCGGCGAATGCCGGGGGTTGATGTCCCAGGGTTTACAAGAACCGTAGTGCTTATTCAAGACCAATCCGTGTTCTGGCTCGACATCGGCTTTCAGGACACTACGAAGCGGCAATGCTACCTGGCTCTTTTGCAGTCATTCTGGTTTGTAGGATCCGCCTAGGATGCTCGATGGGGTTTCTGATTCCGAAAAAGCCAGCATGAAAGACGTGAGATCCGTTCTGATTGGATTCCTTGGTCGTCCAGGAGCTCGCATATATTTGCACACTCAGACGCTAAACCCGGAAGCAAAAACCGGTCGTCCAAACTTTACTCATTTGGCTGTCACCCCTCAGCCCAAAGCCTTGAAGCAACTCCAGCCGGGCATCGGAAGCTCCCGCGCTTTGCAGGTGCTACAGCAGATTTTAAGCACTCCCAGAAGGTGTCAACATTCAACACTGTGGAGTATCCATCATGAAACAAAAATCCCACAGGTGGGATTTGGATTTCGAGCCTTACATTCGGATGCTAAGTCGGATGAAGCATGAGGGCTGCCGCTCGTCGGAGGCTTGACGATCACGAGTCTCGGTGTAAGGTGTTTCTGAGACCCCCGCACAAAGCACAAAGTGCGCGAAAACACATCCTGAAGACCTCAGGTCCGGAGTGTGCTTGGTGACCCTTGGGTTTACTGTTCAGGCTTCAAGGCCTAGGGAGCCACCAAGCGCTACGTGAGGCGTGCACTGTGCGAAAGAATGCATTCGCGCCACTATGTACGATTGCTCGGAGTGCAGCTTGGCTTCTGCATTGTTGCGTGGGACTACTGCCTTGGGGCTTAGGTGTGGATGTGCAGTTTAGAACTGCATACAGACTTGCTTCTCCCAGAGCCCACAGCGATTCGAGTTTTCGCCCGAGAGCCCGAGATTTTAAACCACACCTCTTCCGCCGGGGTTTCAGGCTTCAGGGTCAGGTTTATTCAGGGTAGAAGGGGGTTGCCGGTTTCGGGTCCGGGCTCAGGCCCATATGGCCTTGAGATTCGAGCTCGGGTTCTGGAGCCAGGGTTTGGGGCATTCAACCTTATTGGTCCAAAACCCAACTTTTCAACTTTTGGGCTCTTTTGGGTAGTCTTATTCTGAAAGAACTTTTAGGCCCTGGGTTTTTTGGGCTTCAAGGATTCAGAATTCATGGTTGCAGGACCAGCAGGAACTGCAATAGGAGTGATAATTTCGATTGCCTTATCAGTACTCAGTACTAACAACAACACGAAAACCATGATCATCAGGTTCTGACAGGCTTCACCCACGGACAAAGCGAACGTCGAACCACTATCACCGAAGACAACATCACCATCTTCTTCTTCTTCTTCATCACCCGCTTATGGCATCATCACTAGCACCGTCATCGCACTCATCCCATTGCATGCGGCATCCTGCTCTGAGCGTGCAGCTTCAGTCTGCTGGACGCCCCCCCCCNAGCCCGAAAGGCCGGCAGCTTTGCTGCTGGGACTGCGTGGTGATGCTACCTAGCCTTCCCGGGCCTTCGGCGGCAAAGTCACTGGGCCTGAGTCGGAGAAAACCTGGATTTACGTCTGTTCCCCGAGCCTAGACCTCTAAACTCTCAGCCTCATTTTGTGGATCGTTTTTTGTTGAAATGGGACTCATGGCCAAAAGCAAGGTTTGCGGAGCAGAGCATAGGGCCATTTTAGGCTTCACTCCCGAGCCAGAGGCGGCCACTGAAGCTCTGCCAGGGCTGCGTGCCCCTGCTGAAGAAGAGGCCAGGGAACGGGCTTGTAAGGTTGAAGCGTGAGTATGTTATGCCCAAATCTGTGCAAGCATGTAAGTATAATTCCTAATTATGCGTGTAAACGTAAAGTATGTACTTGCTTACCAGCAAACACTCATTGAAGACTAGATGAACACCCGGCAGCCCACTCACTCAGGCCCACACGTGCAGGCACACACACACACAGACACAAAGCATCTTGCATGTGTATGTATGTATGTATGTATGTATGTCTGCATGCATGCACCGTATGCACGCGGGTTGTAAGCATGTGCGCAAGATTGTGTGTGCGTGTGTGTTTATCGCGGTAGGTGAGAATGGGTGTATGTATATATGTTGGAAGTGTGCTCTAGCACGTTTTAAAGGGGGGTCTTTATGGGAAAGCCCCTGTAGGACCTTAAGCCTTATACCTGGTAGAATTGTATTTGATTTAACCCTTAAGCGTGCGATGTAATTCTTATTTCTGGGAGGATTTAACTCTTATTTGTGGTAAGATTTAGCCCTTATTTCTGGGAGGATTTAACTCTTATTTGTGGTAGGATTTAACTCTTATTTCGGTTGGGATTTGACCCTGATTTCTGGTAGGATTCAAGCCGTATTTCCAGTAGGATCTCACCGTTCGTCCTGGTCGGAGTTGACACTGGAACCTTACTTAGACTCCTGTAAGGAATTATTCCTTGTTCCTAGGAAGGTTGAGGCAGCACTTCTGCACTGATTCTACATGTATTTGGAAAAAGATAAAGGTTCTTAACCTCGTCCTTGTTGACCGAAGCCTTCCAAATCATATGACTAAATGACTATGGACTAAGGCCTTCAATATCCTGAGTACTCGATTCTACCCACCAACCCGACCCAACGCCCCAAAGTCAAAAGACAGAAATCCAGACATCTTGAACTCCCGGCAGCTGCTTGGACGGCAGCAGGAATTCAGAGCGGCGGATTGTCATCAAAGATGTGGTGAAGGTTTCGAACTGAAGACTTTAAAGATCTGTCATGCGAAACGGTGTCAACAACACATGAACGATAGGCAAAAGACCAGACTTGAACTTATGATAGGATCATCAGAACGCCAGCATGCAATGGAATTCGATTTACTGGCTTTTTTCAGCGATCCTGTCGTGCCGGTTTTGGCTGATAATGATCGAGGAGCCGCTGCTGCACGTGCAGAGGCGTTACCATCTCAACCAGATTTGCTGTCTTTGCTGAGTGATTCTGGGGAGCCGATTCTGGATGGCAGTATCAGTAATTCTGGTAATTCTGCCACGGATTTGCAACAAGTCGGCGTTGCAAGTGCGAGGGCTTCAACGTCGGAAGCCGTGTGTGTCCCAGCTGGTCCGGATGTGTTACAAAGTGCTGTTGCGATTGCAGAAGATGTGTCATCGAAAGCACTGTGTGTCCCAAGCGCCCCAAAGATACCAAGTCAGGTTGGACAAGTTGGCAAAGGTAGACATGGAGGTGTGTACGAGCAGCGATTGTTGGCAAGCCACATGCGGATGGCCAAGTTAGCCAGAAAAACTTTTGCACTTGGACAAGATGTGGTTGACTTATTGGATGGCTCGAGATTCATCTCGAGTGCTGGTGACATCATCGCTGTACGAGCTGGTCGCTTTTCAGGTGGACTCGTGCTTCAATTGTCCAAGGCGTTCAAACATGGAAACCGATACAAACGCAGCATCACTTGGTCTGAGTTCTTGGAGGCTGCTTACGGGCGGTTTAAGCGCAATTCAGCAGTGGCCACGTACCTGAACAAGGGTGAGAGTACCATAAAGAACATGCAGGTCTTCGTCTCGGGGACATGGATGAATCCACAAGCCTTGGTTCTTGCAAAACTCGCATCCTTCGCGAGGTCCAAGCGGCCGCTGGTAGTGTTCAAACACATGAAGTTCGATGAGACGGCGCTTTTGTGCACTTTGAATCCGGACAAAGGCAAGACCAGAGCCCGCAGCACGTGGCAGACCATGGTGTATCGCTTGAGAGTTGTGGTGGTTTGGGAGTCAGGCGAGAATTTGGTCTTGCCAATTGTCGTTCCTCCAGTCGTGATGCTTTCAACTGGTGCTGCACACCAGTATTATGCATTGTGTCATCACCCGAGTTTCCAATGCGTAAACCGCCTCATCGCACTGCTCCAGGACGCATCTGAGGAAGCATTCGACGTTCTTGAAGCTGATGGTGCAAAATCCAACGAGAAGCTTCTTGCCCATTTGTATCGGCTTGCGAATGATAAGAAGAAACTGATGTCACATGCTCGATGCCAAAATCACGCTACACAACTGATCAACGTTGCCTTGCTTACCAGCCTTGACACACAAGCCCTCAACCGCTTGTACGCCCTCACGATATTTTTGCGGAACCTTGGATACTGGAATCGAATGCATCAAGCTCTTCGCCAATGGGTATCGGAATCCTTAGTTTTTCAACAAGATGCCGCCCACAAGTCTGAGGTGCCGTCGTGCAACCCTCACATCCAGGAGTTCGTGGACTACCCCTAAACCCTAAATTCTAAATCAGCCTAAATCCTAAACAGGCAGAGTGAGCACCGAAACCCTAAACAGGCCCTAAACCCTAACCTAAACCCTAAACCTTCACATCCAGGAGTTTTTGGACTACATACGGTGTTGGAAAGACTTGGAGTCTGAGACTGCCGATAACGTCTCGCATGATTTCCACCAAAAGCTTACACGTGTGGCGGAGATGTGCAATAGCAGACAAGCAGGTGCGGGTTTGGTGCATGTTTGCACTCGCCCGAACCTTGCTTGTGAGCATCGCTGCTGTCAGGATCGCCAGGTCTAAACCGAAACCATAAACACCACAAGCACCCTCAGACCCTAAGCCGCTTAACCCGCTTAACACCCAAACCGACCCAAGTCCTTAAACCAATACCTCTAAATTAGACTGTAGCTTAAATCCGAAACGAAACCCTTTAAGCCTTTATGCACGTTTTTTAAGCCTATAAGCCCTATAAGCCGCCTACTCACCCGAACGTTGCTTTTGAACATCGCTGCTGTCAGGATCGGCCAGATTGTGTCCGGAAGGTTGTAAGCGCCTTAACAGATGCCTTTTTATCATGCATTCCGACGGTCCCAGTTCCGTCGAAATGGACTACGATGTTTATGTCAATTGATTTCTGCATGGACGGATTCCTTCTCTCCATATGGTTGCCGAATGTGTTCCGTTTGGCCTTCGGCAATCTTCAATTCGCCGAATTCGATGAGGGGGCCCAGAACATGGACCCCAGAATCATAGAAGCCTTGTCTTTTTCAGCCGTCAACGGCCGACGCTTCACGAGCTCTCTTGGTTTTTTGGATGATGCAAGCAGCCCTTGGATGATATCCCTTTTAGCAGTTGTTCTGGAAGCCTCACGTTGCCTTACTTTCTACTGGCTGGGGTCGCTCAAGAAAAGCTTGAACCGTGACAAACGTTGCGTTTTGTTTGAGATTCTGGACCCATCCGTGAGTGTGGTCGACGGAGTGTTGCAACACCTTGCCGAGATGGTAATGAACATCACGGGGCATGGCCGCTTGAAGCTTCTTTGGTCGCCATACCCCACATATGAAGATTTCTGTCTCAGCGAGCCTGGCAAAGTACGACAACTTCGGCGAGCATTGCTCCTCATGTCTGGCTGGATTCACCGCCGACAGTATACTTACTTACACTCTTTGCAACTGGGTTGCTCTTTATTGCCTTGCTAAAATAGTAACTTTTACTACCCCCCAGCATCAAAAAGGCTAATGCGAAAAGCCATAATAAAACCAATAAGCCAACAAGTGACAGTAAAAGTTCAACCGAGGCAGTATTCTGTTGCTGTACTGGGAGACCCCGCTGCAGATCCCGCTGTTGCCGCAGAGGTGGCCCGGCAGTGGGGTTCGAAGGCTTGCTGCTGCATCCCGCCTGGTTTTACACGTGCTCTTAAACAGAGACAGTTGTCGGCGGCAGACCTGTCTACGAGTCGTTGGCGGACACTGCTTCACTTCTACGGTAGCACTCTCAACTTCACGATCGCTGACGTGGAGCAAACCCACGCAGTGAACAGATTGGATGCAGGCAGCTCCTTCAGCACCATTTGTGCGAAATACATTAACGGGGCAGCTCTTCGTCAACAACAGAGGGACACTGGCAGCGGCGCTGGCAAATGCAAGGCTAGTGACCGTGTTGGCGATGTTGTTGCTGCATCGCAGACTTTCAACCAGATCGAGGTGCGAGCATCGAAGAAGCGGAAGCTGAAATCACAATCTCCCTTGGAGCTGTTCCGTGCAGATTACTTGAAGAGACACTCGTTGGTTGGCAAAGTCAACCCTTGCAGCAAAGAAGTCTGGCAAGATGTCCGGAATGAGTTCAACTGCTTGACAGACGAGCAGCGGCAGGTATATCAGACCCTTTCTGTTGACTCTGCTGCCGCTGCCACAGCGGCCCGAGCGACCGCACGAGCACAACAAGGCAATCGCACCGCTCCCAAGGCAGATGGCGGTGATGCTGAGACTCAAGATTTGGTCCAAGCTGCAGGTTCTGGCAACATCCGACCTCCATGTCATGTGCCTCATCTACCTTTTCAAGACTTCATGCAGGCGCAGACCTTGGAACGGGCCACGAGCAAGTTTGAGGCCCTCGAGGCCTCGACAAGTGCACATGGCAGAGCAGTCGCTTGGAGGGTCCGGGTTTCTGTTTCGTGTTGAACACGTCATCATCAGGAGCCAAGTTCCCAGACTTGAGGCCCCGGCGAAGCAAGACTTGAGACTTCGGCCTAATCGGTTCCCTGGGTTATCCTTCTCTGGGGCGCATGGCGGCTTAGGGTATTGACGGTATTGTATTGTCCATAGTCTATTGTCGCCTATTGTAATTCTAATGCATAGACATTGGGCAGTTCGGGTACTGAGCCGTAAAGCCGTAACACTAACACTAACACCTATCGTGTATCAGTGCCTATCAGTACTGAAAGGTGTCGTATCCGTGGTTAGTGACGATGCTCGGCCAAGGCAGCCGTGGGCAAATCCAGGTTTCCTGTTTCCGAGCAAGCTCTGGCAAACGTATGGAAAGTCCAACGAGAGAAGGGTGTGACTTGGAAGCACAGTGTGCAGCGATTCAAAACAGAGACCGAGCGCATTGCCCGGCCGACTACACCAGAGGAAACCTTTCCTGATCGGGTCGTCTATGAATCTTGCTGTGGTGCCCAATGTCGTATGAACGCTTGCATGCAGCGGGTTCGCTTGCATGTCAAGTGCATGGCTTCTTTCAACAAGCTCGTTCAGTCACATGGCAAGATATCCTCAGCGGTGCGAGAAGACATCCTGGTCTCCTGCGAAGTGTTGAGCAGCGTGTCCCGTCAACGGTTCACCTGCTATGCATTCGTGACGGCGATGTCGGCAAGGTCTGGGCGGCACTCAGCTCAACAGGTCTTCTCACTTCTCACTCCGGTGGAAGACGTAGAGCTCGGTGTTGCCCATGATCGTTTCAACGACTTGCACTTGCAACTTTGCTGCCACGATTGGAAACAGATGAAGAAGGACTGGCTGCCCCCGCAAGGCGATGCTCAAGGCGATGCGTCTTTTCCTCGGTTTGGCAAGCTGCGGATGTACACCACGGATGAGTTCGTGAAAATGTTATTGGACATGAACCACGAAGCCGACTCAGCTCCTTGCCGAGTACTGATCACGAAACTGTTGTTTCAAGACCTTTATCCCTCGAGTGTGCGAGTCCTCGAGCCGGACGAGTCTGTCGGTGCAGTCATGGTGGAAGCTGAAGAAGGCCCAGAGCCGGGGCCAGATCCTGGTCTTCCTCCCCCTGCTTTGTGCGAGGAGAGTGGCACTGACGACGACGAAAGTCATGCTCCTGCTCCTGACGGGCAAGCCTTGGGTCCGAATGAAGACAGTCTCGACGTTGATCTCCTGGCCTTGCTAGCTGAATCTGAGACGTTGCCACGTCGTGGTCGGCGACGCAACAAAAACGCCGGTCAAACGGTTTCTGAGGATCGTTCAAAAGTTCGCAGCAGCGACGATGATGACGTGCTCGCAGATCCCGAGTTGCAGGCTGCTCTGGGAGCCGACGAAGTCGAGGCCTTTTTCGTAGCTTAAGCTTAAGGTTGATGATGAACATTGTAAGTAGTGTAACGGTGGGCTCAGGTTTTTATAAGTGTAAGTTTAAGTGTTGAATGTTGAAGTGCTAGATTTTCGAATTTAGGTCGAGGCTTAAGCTTTTTGGCTAGAAGTTATAAGTTATAAGATAAGATTGACCAGGCTGAGGGTTTAGGCTTAGGCTTAAGGGTTCAAGTAAGGGCAGGCACCGTTTAGGTTTGGTTTTCGGCTTTGGTGGGGCTCGAATGCTTCGGCGGCTTAGGCTACTGAGGTTTGGGTTGGTAGTACAGTAGTACAGGTACTACGTCAAGCGCTGCGAGAATGCCGTGCGGCTGCGGATCGTGCAGAAACGAGGGCTACTGTGAAGCCAGAAGGTGCTGGCAGTGACTCAGAGAGCGAGATTGAGGAGGAAGGCGAGATGCAGCCCAACCGGCCCAGCGATTCTCGGCTGACGGGGCGCAAGAGACGTCGCCAATCTTCGGCTCCTTCCGCTGCTGAAGATGGTGTTGCGGCTGCGGTTCAACCGATGCGGGCGGGTTCTTGGCTCCGCCCGAGGTGCCTTCTTCGGCTTCATCGAGCACTGCACAGAATAGCAGTGCAGCCGCATCCTCCGCTGCTCGGGGTCCAGGAGCTAATGACATCATTCAGCTTGACGACGATATGTCGTATGTGCGGTGTGTCAGGACAGGACACAGCCAGCAGCTGTGCCGTGTAGAACGGGTTGAAGCAGGTTCAGGCGATGTTCAAGTGCTTGGAATCGTAAAGCGGATGATCGATGCGAGGACTGGTCGCGAGTCCCTGCAAGGACAGTGCAAGCTTCACAAAGATTGTTATTGCTGGCTTTCTGTGGGCAGCAATTCCGATTCCAATATGGATCTGCTGCTTCAGTGGCTGTCAAGCAGTTACAAGAACAGTGCGATTGCACACCAAGATGCTGCCAGGGCTTTGAAGGTTTCACTCGGAATGCGTGTCCGTGATCGAAAGTGAGTTGCAAAAGATTCGTGCCACTCCCAACAAGAACCAGTATAGACAGCATAGACAGTACAGTCAGTATAGTCGGTCTCAGTCTGTGACAGTTTGTGTGTCCGTTTGTGAAGACGTTCGCACTGCAGAGAGCTTGCAGCGCCCAAGTTCGAATTCCGAATGCGGAATGCCTGAGTGAGTGCCTGTGGGACTGACTCTTCTAGGCTTCTGATCCCCGCCGTTGACTTTAAGCCCAGCTTAAAGTCCTCTATGCCCTCTCGTCGCCGTAGTTTTCTTGGTTGCTTTCATGGGTGCTGCTGCGGATGGCTTTGCTGCTGTTTTTTGACATCAAGATCCCGATGAAGCAGTTCTTGGTGATCTTCTTGGCCTTGTGCGCCCTGTGACACATTTTCGTAGTAGACCGGGCTAAGAAAGCAATCTGTAATTGTCCCTAAACCCTAAACCCTAAACCGCACGGGAGCTTTTGCAGTAGCGATGTAATTGCAACATTGAGAGATCGTCATAGACTTTGACATAGTTGACTTAGTCGTGTGCTTTTGTGAGGCCTGGTCTAGACAATGTACATTAATTTGAACCCGATCGTTTGTGGCCGTAGTCTGTGTCTGTAGCGCTCAGAGGGGTTTACGACAGCTCTTCGCCAAGCCCTGGCCCCTGGCACTGTACATTGGCTCTCTTTTTCTGTGTGCTGGAGGCAGCAACATTACTGACTCAAAACGTACTACATTGGCTGAATAGGTTGGCTGAATAGGGTCTCTAGTTGCTTGGCATTATTCGGGTTTGGGCTAAAATGAGGCTATAATTCTAGGTGTAGTAATGGTAGTGTTTATTAGAATAAGTTATAAGTTATAAGATGAACGGTTTCGGCTAGGCTCTTGCGGTTTGGAGTAGCGGTGGCGAGAAGTTCAGAAGGGAGCTGTCAAGTCAATTGGTTAGTCCTGGCTGGTTAGGTGACCAGCTAGGCCCCGGACCTTGTGACAGCGTTTCACAAACTCATGTGTCTGCTGTCCTTGTGGCAGCTGTGCGAAATACCAAACGAGGACGCTTGTGTTATTGTCAGTTCCGGCAGTGCAGGTGTTTGGGAGTTCGGGACCGATGTCGTCATCACGTAACCGTAACAAAAGCTGGAGTCTTTCGTAGCCGTTATGGCTGCACAGTCACAACATCTCACAAGTTTCAACATAGCAAAACAAGTATGGGTCAGGTAGTGGCCTCCCACCGCTATGTACGATTTGTCGCTGCTCGCTGTTTTGCTTAGTGGTGCATTTGCTGGAAGGATGCTGCTTTGCCTAGTGGTGCTTTTGTTGGAGGGATGGAAACATGGATGACGACGTGATGCTGTTTTGCTTGGTGGTGCTTTTGTTGGAGGGATGGAAACATGGATGACGACGTGATGCCGTTTTGATAGTGGCGTGTTTGCTGGAGGGATGAAAATCTGGATGCCGACTGGATGCTGTTTTGCTTTGTGGTGCGTTTGTTGGAGGGCACACGTTGCACTTGGAGCTAACAACAGGCAAATATGTTTCAACTAGGCATCCATGAATCCAGACATGTGGGCCAAATTTGGAGTCCGGGATAGGCGCTTTTGAAGGCTTTTGTGTCCCAGGATTTAAGCATTATTCTCTCCAAAATAAGCGTTAAATCCGGTGGAGAAAATAGCCGTTAAATTCTCTAAATCCCCTACTAGGGCTGGACATTTAACGCTTATTTTGTCCACCGGATTTAACCCTATCCGCATATTCCGGGATTCACCACCAACCCAACACCGCCACCGCCGAAACCCCCACCACCACCACCACCACCGCCACCATCAGCAACAACAGCAGCAGCAACGAGGACAAAAACATTATCCAGTTATGCACCTGCATCGACAACCACGGCAACAGCAACGACAACGACAACGACGACGACGACAACAGCAAGAACAACAACAACAACAAGTATTATTATTATTACAACCACACCTATAACTTATAACTTATAATTAGACTGTAACTTCATACCTATAGTTATAACTACGACACCAACAACACCAACAACGCCAGCAACACCAGCAGCACCAACAGCACCAGCAACACCAACAGCACCAGCAACACCAACAACACCAACAACGCCCTGAACACTGCAACACCACCACCACCAACAACAACAATAGTAGCACAAACAGTTTCAATGATAATAATAACAACAAGAATGATTGTAATAATGACAGTAATAATAAGTGTAATAATAGTATACCACAGCACCCCCACCCCACCCCACCCCACCCCACCCCAAAAAGGCCCCGTAAATCGAAGAGCGTAAGCAACCAGCCCCCGCCAGAAACGAGCATCATGAGCATCAGCCGGGTTTGGGGCGAAATCAAAGCGAGCATNCCCTCCCCTCCCCTCCCCGCCACCACCAGCACAACCTGACCGCAACAATAGGAGTAGGTGCAACATCACATCATTTTCCAAATGGGGAGGTGCTGCATGGATGTTTTGAGGTTCTGCTATCGTGCAGCCGACGGACATCAGTTCATGAAACACTTACTTACCTGACTGTGGTCCGGTGCAGTCATGCCAGTGACTCCAGAAGTGCAGTGATCTCCCTTGCAGTCGCCTGTCCCCGCAGGTCCTTTGTCTTAGTGCCGGCAATCGCTGGGTCGATTCGTGCCCGTTGTTTCCTGCTAGCGTGGAGTCTGATGGTCAGGCAGAGCGAGTCTTGGAGTGTCCAGCCCTGAACCCTTACTACCTGGCCTGGCTGCGACATGAAGCACATGCTCGAGGCGATCGGTGCAGCCCTGAACCCTCCCAAGATCATCAACATCGTGAATTTGTGGGCATGGGCCTGGGTTCGTGGCCGCCGTCACCTTGGAGGCCGCAGCCTTTGCAGACACCTTCGCCGCAGACATCGACTTCGGGCTCGGCTTTGAGCGAGACTCCGGGGGCCTCTTCCATAAGCATTGCTACTGCTACTACACGAAGTCCTCGCAAGCTGGTCCCAGGCCCGAGGACGCCGAGCCAAAGTCCGAGTCCTTTGCAGCTGCCCCCGCCGTTGAAGAGGTCGTCAGCTTGTGCTACCTTTGCTTTGTCTGATGATGATTACGATGAGAACAGTGCGGTCGACTTCGGGAGGTTCATCGTCAACAAGAAACAGCGCCGCCGTCCGAGATGTGCGGTTGATGATGAAGAAACTTTGATCTTGGGCGCCCACTTGGGCGCTGCACCCTCCCGCGATGGCCATGGTGATGTTCTATGTCGTCGCAATCTCGCGACTGTGTTCGAGGAAGCAGAAGATTGTGACGTGGCAGATTTGCGGACAGTGATGGGCGACGAAGAGTACCAGCAGTACAAGCACGAACAGACATTGAGGACTGATTCGCGGGCCCGTGGTTCCAGTTTGTCTTTTAGGCGGTGTAGGCCTTGATAAGTCCTTATACTGTTTGATTTGTCATTTGTCCAGATCCCAGCTCGTCACATGCTTATCTACTTATCTTGTTTGAACTACTACTGTTGCTAGAGTTCATGTCGTGTTGGAGTTTAAGGGCGAGGATCTGGACAACCTGCGGGATTGCTGCAAGCCACGGTTTTCCATGCTGCTCCAATCAAGTCGTCCCTTGCGAGTCGGTTCGTTGGTCCTCACTCACGGGAATCCATTTTTGTTGCTTCACTGCTGTGATATCTGGGGCAGCAGGACGTCGCTTCCTCCTGGCTTTTTCGCTCCTCGCGATTGGCAGGTGTAAGTTTGGCTAGGCTTACCCATTTCAAAGCAAAGCTTTATGGCAGACAATGCTTGACTGTATCATTGCATGATGACAGTTTGTTCCCATGTTTTCGTCTGCGGTAGACTAAAGCCAAAGCAGATCAGTAGCTTTTGTCTGATGTGATGCAGAAAAGCCGGCAAAGGTTGGTGCTAGTGTGAGGCACATTGTTTGTGCCGATCCGTGATCGGATGGGACAGGATGTGCAGTGCGGGTGTGTAGCACGTTGCAGTAGTGGCTGTGGTCGTGATTTGCGAGTTGTCACGTTCGCAGACTCTGAACTTGAAGACGTGCTCTCTTGTTTGCCGACTGTCGTGACCGCAATCCCGGCACAATCTCAGGTTCAGCTTCCCCCCAGTGTTGATTTGCCTTTCAGCCCTCGGCATTCTCTGTGCCTTCTGCAGCATGAGTGCGAAGTCTGAGACGGCCGGCAGTGACAACTGCAAGTGGTGCCGCAGGTCCTTCCGGAGCCTTAACCCACTAGTTTCGTGTCCAAAGCCCGACGATTACTTGAAGCGGCGGACACCTCTCTCACGGGAGTGTCGCAGCTGTTTCACTATTCAGGCCGCCGGCCCGGAGCTCTCCCAGATGAGTGCTTCCGAGCTGCAGGATCAGTTGGGCACCCAGTCTTTCCGTGACTCCTACATGAACAAACTGGAGAGCTGGGAAGAGCTACGCCAGCAAGGCAAGAGACACCGCACTAAAAAAACAACAGTGGTCGCCGAGCAGACCACTTCGTTAGAGACACGTCAGGTTCTGGGGTTTTTATGGCCCAAGGCATTGCTGAAACAGCGTAATGTGGATTTTCAGGGCAAGAGACTGACGACGATCGAGCATGCCGGCAAACAAGTCAAGGGGCTCCTGCGGCAGTCCTGGGTTCTAGGAGCCATCGAAGTACTCCAAACAGGTGCCAAGACAGCGAAGCGCCAACGTGTGGAGTCCGCCAGTGATGGTGAAGCCGAAGGTGATGCTAGCGGAGGCGAAACGAGGTTCGCAGCCATGCAGCAACAAGTCCGAGCGAGGGTGTCGGAGAACAAGGGTGATGCTGAGGAAGTGGCTGTGAGGATGCCGGCCAAGTCACAGAGTCTCGAGGACGACCTGACAGCAATCCTGTGGGGAGGAGTGGGTGGCGGTTCAGCTTCGGGGCGAGACCTCGCCACATCTGGTGGTGAGATCGAGGAGACACGTGGCCAAGAACGTCATCGGCGACCGGATCATAAACGGGGCCATGCATCGACCACCGCATCAACGATTGCCACATCTACTCAACTGCAGTTGCCAAAGCCCAAGAGTCGAAAGCAAGCAGTCGAGTTCCGCGAGCTCGACAAAACCGAGGCTTTGGTATTGCAAGCTACCCAACTTCTCGGGTGCCTCCAATGCCCAGATTCCTTCATGTCGGTTCAGTTGCAGAGGGCCAACAGCTTGCTCAAAAATCTGAAGAACCGCTTGTCCGAAGAGTCTTGGCTTCTATAGCCGGGTTGTTTAATTCAGGGTTTATACGGATTTAGGCGGTTTAGGTTTAGCCGGTTTAGCCCAAAAGTAGCATAAAGCAAACCCCCTCTCCCGGCTCGGGAGAGGGGGGAGGGTAAGGGTGGTACTGGATTTACTGCAGTAACCCTAAAACCCCAAACCTTGAACCCAGAACCCTACCCCTAACCCGTCAAACCTTTCTGGGACACTTCGTTTGGAGGCACTTTCCTGCGAGGCTCTCAGAACATGAGCTTTTGGGGTTTCCCTCGTTTTCGATGAAGGAAAAGGCTTCTAGGGACACCTCGTTTGGCTTGCAAGCCTCTCAGAACATGAGTTTTTTGGGTTTCCCTCGCAGGCGTTTTTCGATGAAGGAAAAGGCTTCTAGGGACACCTCAGACACCTCGTTTGGGCTTCATTTTTTGGGAGGCCTAGCCATGTGGCCGATTGAGCGGTTTAAGCAGTTTAAGATGATGTGATAATGGATGGGTTCGTGATAAGTACGATGATAATGGTAATGCTGGTAATGGTTATGATGAGTCAGGTTGTGAGTTAGGTCTCACGATAACTGATACTTTTTGGAGTTTTGACATAAAATAAGAAATGACTGATGAGGACCTTGTTGAGGTCTACACAGAAGCAGTTCGTCGCGATGGAAGTGGCGAAGACTCCCGTGCTGCTGTCGTGTGGTCACAGCTCAAAGAGAAGATCGCAATGCTCGAGTCTGGTGTGTCGTTCGTGGAGGCACTCCATGACGTGGAAGCCACTGCTGACACGTTGGGCAGACGTGCCGCCGACCTCCGTGGCCTCGGAGTCAACCTGCCGAAGAACGTTAACATGATTGTGGGCCGGCGGGAGCTGGAGGCCAAGATTTGCAATGGTGAGTTCATCGAGTTCTTCGACTTCCTCAACCCGGACAAAGCTGCTGACATTCCCAATGGCATCTGTGCGGTGATGAACACAGAAAATCCACGTCGTGATGACACTGAGCTCGTCGACTTCCAGGTTGACTCGCTTTTGCAGGCCGTGAACTCTATGTTGCTGACCTGCTGGAAAGATCCGGCTTTGGAGGGATGTGACTCTACCTCATCGGATGCATGCAAGCAGTCGGTTGGTGCCGAGACCGCTTCCAAGGAAGAGATGAGTGCCAAGACTCGGCGGGCTTTGGATGTCAGCCTTGGTCGCATTGCGAAGTTCTTCCAGATCTACAGCGAATCCTTCCTCTCTACAAACGTGGCCAACTGCAAGAACGCCCTCCTCCAGGATGACCTACGTCGCTTGGGCACTCTTGTATCGAGTGCCACTTCAGATCAAGAGCTGAGCTTGGACGACTGCGACGTTGTGGGCGGGCACAGATCAGCGATGATCGAGAACAAGACGGGCTCTTTCCACAGGAGTCTGACTTTGTTTCCTGTAGGGATATACTTGATGGAGACCATAGCTGAAGAGATCAACCGGGTCAAGAAGGAACAGCTTCTCCAGCTGGACCTGGCAACCGCCGCGAACATTGCACAGGAGCTCAAGCCTATGACTGTGGACACGTTGCTCAAGGCGAAGGACAAAGGCGGCCAAGGTGAGCTTGAAGTTTCTGTGCCAAATTCGTCGAAGGTAATTGAGATGACCACGAAGTGGCTCGCAGCCAGTGAAGGATCAGCTACTTTCCTTTCGCAAAATCAAGAGCGGTTGCATGCTGTGGAGCAGAAGGTTCTCGAGCTGAAGAGCGGCTTCCTCGGTGTGGTGTCCACCAAGACTCGCGAGTACGAGAAGGTCGACGGCTTCCTCAGCAATCTTTGCTCGCAGAAGGGCTTGTCGCAGGATGATGTTGCGGAATGCAGCGGTCTCTTATCCAACCTCGCTGCATGTCAACCTTTGCACAAGCTTGCCTCATCAAAATTCATTGGCAAATTGCACTCTCAGGAACTCGAAGCCTGCATGTGCAGTTCATGGAAGGTATTTACGTGCTTGTCGCTCGGCTTTCAGACCCTCGTCAAGTTGACAACAGTTCCCGCCAGCGAGGGTGGCATCCTACACCAGCAGATCATCGACCTGTACATGTTGCTGCACGACGACATCATGATCGAGAGCTTGAGAAAGACTGCACCGTGGTTCAGTACCGGTCTACAGGCCACACTGGCGTTCTTAGAGAGCAATGCGAAGGATTGGGTCGCATCCTCCGCAACCACTTTCCTGCAATTTACCTTCGCCTTGCTCCAGTCAGAGCCCAACTACGAGGAGATCTTCAACAACGACACGAACTTCGCCGAGGTTGCAGATGAAGAGGGGAGCAAGGTTGACTTTGTGTCCATGTCTTCTTCCTTAGTTAAGCCCTTGAGATCTGGGCCAGGACGGTCCACGAAGATCGTACCCCCGAGGAAGGACAATGACGTCGACACTCCAGCTCCGGTTGACATGCATGTGTCCTTCGTTTGCATGTGTGGTGTCCTGGCGCAGATCTCCAAACATGTTCGGTCGCTCAAGACCAGCTTGCTCAAGGCAGGCGAGGTGAAGCCATTCAACGACGTCTTGGACTCAGCAGTGGGAGCCCTCAAAGCCCAGGACAAAACTTTCGTTTTCCGGAGCAAGTCATCTATCCTTGCTTCCACGGCTCCTACCCTCATACAGATGGTGCAAGCTCTTGGGCACTTTGATGCAGTGGCCGACGACAGCAAGAAGGACAACATCGTCTTCACTTCCGTCGAGACCTACCACAAATTGCTCAGCGACAAGATCCATGAACAGGTCGGCCTTGCATTGACCATTGCCAATGATGAGGTCACCACCATCGTGCGGGAAGGCCGATCCTTGTACGAAGCGGTGAAGACAAAACATGGAGCGCCAGGAATCTTCCAGGCAGAATCCCTCAACATGCAAGCCATTCAGGCTTTGGTGGGTGATCCCGCTGGGCAGAAGGTGGCCTTGTTTGCAGCAAAGGCTTCAGAGTCTTTGTCTTCCGTGCGGCAGTGGCTGTCAAAGAGTGTGCGGCATCTTCCCCAAGGCACCGCCTGTACGACTACATCACTTTCGATGGTATCGGCGATCGAGGCGGAGATTAACGACTTTGAGGCGGGTGTGAGCTCGCTACAGGGCCTGCAAATCGATATGACGATGGCTCAAGCAATGAGCCGCGACTTGGGTGCAGGGGAGACCCGCATCGGGTTGATGAGCCGATGTCATCAGCTGGCTTTGTCAAAGAGTTTGTGCCTGGATCCCGTCTTGTTGAAGAAGGCGCAGAGCATGCTTAATCTGAAGGGCAAATGAAAGATGAAGCTCTGAACGTGGGGACAGCTGGCATAGCCACAGCTGCGATTTGTACAGTCAGTTCCAGCATTACGTTGTGGCATGCCCGTTTGTTTTGCGGCTTCGGTGATCAACTGCAAACTCCGTAGGGCCAACAACTGCACTGTAAACCCGAAGTTAAACCCTCCGCAAGTCCCCCTTAAACCCTAAACTACTACACCCCTAGCAGCCCTAGCATAAATCCCTAAAGCCTGAGCCTAAACCGCTGAAAACCCCTAGGTCCTGCACAGCGAAGCCGAAATTAGCCCAAGCCTAAGCCTAGCCTAAACCTGCCTAGCCTAACCTCGAACCATTCCGAGCCGAAAGCCGACCTACTGGACCTGGACCTAGACCAGCACAGCTCAAAACTGGAAACTTGAAGCCAAGGACGTCTCAAGCCTACAGTGCAATAAGGACAATATAATAATGATCATGAAGCTACTTGCTGAAGCAGTGCCTGAGCTCTCCGGCATAAGACTCCTAATCCTAAGACTCTTTGCCGCAGCCTAAGACCTAAGAAGGCCGTGAGCCCAGTCACACCGCAAGCCGAAGCCGTAGCCCGAGCACTTCAGGTCTGGACACAAGCGAAACCTCCCCGGCCTAAGCACTTCAGTTTGCTTGTGGATGCCGTTGCTGCCGACCCGTCCGATGCTCAAACGGTATCGGGCCGTATCGGTATCGCCCGCTGTGGGCAGTTTTCAGTCACCAGTCGGAGTGCTTTCTTGTCGCGAAATGATTCAGGCCAGCTGCAGGCCAACGATGCTTGGGGTCTACATTGGAGTCTACATCTAAGCCACAACTTTAAATCCGTAGAGGCCGTAGAGGTTGCTGGCCGGTGTAAGGTTTAAGTTACTGCAAGTTGCTTGAGGTCCAGCGGGTCGAACTTCAGAGCTCCAGCGATGTCTAGCGGGAACACGGGGCTTGATGATCTACCGGCATCCGTAGGCATTGCATTGCGTGGGCAGCATGCGGTCATAAGGTCATGCATAAATCATAAGTCATAGGGTAGCACTGTAGCAAGAATAAGGGCTAAATCTCGGCAAAAATAAGGGTTAAATGCCGGCGGAATACGGGTTGAATTGTAGGCAAAATAAGGGCTAAATGCAGACAGTATAAGGGTTAAATGACCGGCAAAATAAGTGTTAAATGCCGGCAGAATAAGGGTTAAATCTGGGTTAGAAATCGAGTAAAGAGAACGTGTTAGAGCCTAGGCCCAATATATGTATGTACGTAGATATGTATGTCTGTCTGTCTGTCTGTCTGTCTGTATGTATGTATGTATGTGCGCAGGTAGGTTTTGGCAGGTCGGAACCCCCGGAAGGCAGGCAGGCACACAGGCAGGAAGTAGGCAGGGAGGTAAGCAGGTAAGTAGGTAGGTAGGCAAATGTATGTATGTAAACGCATGCAACAGATGTCGTTGTATGCATACAAACATAAATGTCTTGCTTCTTCTTGTACATATGCAAGGACATCTGGTTTTTATGTGTACATGTTTACATGCGTATGTCTGTACACTTACGCATGCATGCATGCGTGCATGATTACGTACAAACGAAGCACACATTCAAACCAGCAAGCAACCACACACGCACACAAACACAACACAAACACATAACCATACAAACAAAAACACGCAACAGCAGCACACAAACAGACAGACAAACACAACAAGCATGCATACTCACATACATACTAACCTAACATAGCATAGCATACATGACAGACAGACACGCAGAGATACAGACATGCACACATACATGCAGCTGCACACATACCTCTATGATATGTAATTGTACATAAATGGTCTGTAAACTGCATAAGCACATGTGTTTAGGCACATCCGTATGTGTGGTTCCAGCATTGCATATGTGTGCCGTCTCAGTACCAGCCTTGCAACGACTACTCGAACCGCGACCGCTACGGTTGTTCTGATGGCTACAGCTGGAGCGTATTGTTTAACACTAATTTTGAAATGCGCTTGCGATTACTGTTGTGACATCTGTGGTCCAATGATTCGTGCTTGATGGCCTTTACGTGCACGGGCTCTTGCTACACTGCTACTACTGCTGCTATCATCTTTGCCACTTCTCTGGTGTTGTCATGATGATGGCGATTACGTTCATGAGGAAGATGGTGGTTGTGAGGCTGATGGTGATGGCGACGATTACGACCAAAGTTGTTTTTCACCGGAAAAGGTTTCTGTTTGAGAAGGCTTTTCATTTGAAGTCCTTGTGCTTGTACACCGTGTACACTGCTCCAAGCCGACATCTTGTCGTTTCGGCACCCCGCAGAGAATCTGTTCTCGATCCTATATCCCCAAGTGCACGCAAGGGCACACGCCAAGACACACGCGCATGCATTTTTGTAACGCCTTCTACCATCCAAGCCTGGAGACGTGAAACGTCCTGAAATGGAACTGTACTCCATGCCCTCGCTCTGACACAGGGTCTGTGACGCAAACGTCCAGATGCGCTCCGTGCGGGTAGAGGCGGAGAGAGGGCATTTGGTCCAAGCTCATTTGCCAGCAGTGCGGGTGTTTTGGGTCTGAGATTTGCGATTGCGGAGGAGCTGCACCCTGGCATGAAACCTTTTGCCCCATGTTTTGAATGCTGGATCTCGCCTGGCGTTGGTGTCGTATGGTATCGGGCTTTCCGATGTGAGTCAGGCTTGGGGGGGCGCAAGGCTGTAGACTCTTTTCCTGAAGCGGACGCCTATGACTTTCAAAGGTATCTTGCAATTGTCAACCCTTTCTGTGTGTTCGGTCGGATGAGGGGGTGGGTTTCGGTTTTGAGTTTTTGAGGCTCGCTTGACGGCCGAGTTTCTCGCACAAGCGGAAGAAGTACCTCTGTCGTAGGTGTGACTTACACATGCAGAGGAGCGACTTCGACACTAGGCATGATCTTTGGTGATCGCGCACTGTGGCGGGGCCCGGAGTGCGCAGGGCCCCCACATCCGCGAGCGGAGATGGAGCCACCTTTGCGATTGACACCGGATGGGGCAGGTTGGGGGTCGGTTCTTCGACTCGACTAGTAGTGCGGACAATCTCAGGGGTCCGCTCTCGGGTGAGTCCAGGACCGTCGTAGCACACGGCTGCCGCCTGTCGGCCTGTACAATCGGAAACGCTTCCGCTGGTGTTTGTGATATCGGCCCCATCACCGCTATGGGGTCCACCTGAAATCGAACAGAAATATATCACCAGAGCGCAAGGCGTTCCTCGTCGACCAACTGGAACCCTTCAGCTACGACCCGGAGCCTCTTGGAGAGCAAGCCTTTCTTGGCTGGCGAGACTCCCGGGCTTTCGAGCCAGCTTTGAGACCCACCCTCCTGCTCCAGGAGGGTTTAGGGGGGCTTCGGAATTTTAGGGTTCCCAGCCAGAGTTTTCGGACGATGTCGGGTTTTGGCAAGTTGACTATCTCAGGGGCAAGACCCGATGACTCGTTAAGTGCGGAGTGGACGGCGCACGAACCCAGCCCTCAGCGGGAGATCCTCCCACGCCTTTCGTTGGAGTTTAGGCTTCACGAGTGAACTGGTTGGGACCAGACTCAGACTTTAGGACGACTCCTGCTTTCCTTGACTCTAGGCCCTTCAAACCTCTGAACCTTAGCCGCCCACCCTCAAAGCTAAACCCTAAACCCCCTCAAACCCCCAAACTAAACACTAACCCTCATCCTAAACCCTAAACTACAAAGCCTGCCAAGGCGCCCTCCCTGAACCCCAACCCTCAATTGAAACACGACCTCCCCGAGCCTAAGGAGCAAGCTGGATCAGTCGCTCCGACTCAGCGGCCACGTGATGACCGGCCGGGGCCTTCAGAAACCTCCAGGAATTTGGGTTCAAGGCTTTGTTCTTGAGAAAGGGGGGGGGCGCGGGTTCAGGGGTCAGCTTTTCGGGTTCAGGATATGCCTCCCACCGAGCAACCGACGTCTGAGGCCTTCAGCCCTCAAGCTCTGCGGTTCTAGGCAAGAATCTTAACGAAGCTGAAACCGTGCACTCGCATGCAATGAACTTCTGAAGCTCACCAAAGCACCCGCTAAGCCCCGAGGCCGCCAAGTCGCTAAAGAGTTTGCGATTCCTCGAAGCCAGCGACCCCGTACCCTTCTGAGCTCCGAGGTCTGAAGCAGGTCTCCGGCTTCCTTCCTTTCGGCCAGGTCGCGCAGGCCCGGGTCTTCTCTCGGGCCTAGGTGCATACTAGGGCCTAGGCTTCTTGGGACTGTTCTGGCTTTTTTCGGGTTTATACGAGGGGCTTCTACGAGCGTTGCTATCAGGGTTCTAGAAGGGTATGGGGTTTCGGGTTTGGGGTTCAGGCTTTCGGCTTTTTCGGGCTTTATTCGCTCAGTAGGCCACTGAGGCTCGGGTTGTTTCTGCATTATGGGTTTTTGGGTTTTTTTTGTTCGGAGTTTAGGCTTAGGGCCTTAGGGTTCAGGTTATCTGTCGGGTATGGTGGCTACACGAACACGTCTTGTGCAATCACCCAAGCTCTTCCATCCTGGCTGCTGCGCTGCTTTTGGCTTTCTTCTGTATGCTTGCCAGTGCATGGGGGCAACTACGGCCCACCACCCATGCCAGACATTTCAGGTCTTGGCCCATATTGGGTGGGAACTGGAACTGCTGCACTTGGAGCAGCGGGTGGGTTGTCTAAAGAAATGACAAATGTGCACGGTTGTCAGTCCGGCAACAGTTTACAGGCCACGGCTTTTTTCTGCCGGAACAACAGGGCCAATTCCTGGGCTGGTGATTGTGCCGCGATCTAGACACCTACATAAGAGCATGTGAGGATTTCGAGCTCGGGGTTTGCTGAGTGTGTCCAGTAGCTGTGCGGAGTTGTAGCAAACTTTCACTTCGACCAAGAGCTCCTACACCGAAACCCTTGCCGATTTCTAGCATCCACTGAAGAGAAGTGCCCCCATTCAAGTTCGTACTGCATTTCGGACGCCCAGCCCTACGACTCTCGACCTTGTAGAATTTCGGATTTGGCATTGGGTTCCTGAGGCCTCGCACCCGGAAGCCCTCCAAGTCGCGAAACCCCATGCTTCGATCCCTTTCCCCAAGGCTTTGTTCTACTTACCAAGGCCCCTACATTACAGAACCCTTGTAGGCCCCTTAAAAACAACCCCGGGAGCGGAAGCCTCTGAAATACCCCTCTACAGGAACCCCAATTAAACCCAAAATCCTAAACCCTTACATGAACCGCTCCTCACTTGTCAGGATAGAGTATACCCCAAAGCCTGGTTCTACTTCCTAAGGCCCCTAGAAGTTTAAGCTCCCGAGCCCAAGTTTGCACCCACTTTAGCAAACATGAAACGTGTTGTTTACTTTGTGGGACGTTGGGGGGCTTGTTGGTGCCGAGCAGGGGGTCGTCGCCATGATTGAGGTTTTCTGAATCTCGGTGTTTCCCCAATAACAGCGGGAGTCGTAAACCTTGTAGGGGGTGTTTGGGGGTTTAGGCTTGAAGCCACCAATCCGTGACTCCTAAACCTCCAAACCAGGCATAAACTCGAGGCGAGGCCCTGAACTCGACTTCAACCTGCTTGATCTAAGTTTAAGTCTTTAGGTGTTCGAGGTGGCTACTTGTTTTTGGGTTCGGGCCCAACCCGGACAGGCTATCAAGGCTGGGTACTACTTGGTCAGGCCACGCGGGGTGTTGGTCCTGGCGTTGGCGTTTGAGGATTCAAGGTGTGCTGCGGTTTGGCGTTTAGGGTTTTCGAATTCCGGATGTCGGCTTTGGGGTTTGGGTCGCAAGGATTTATGAGAATACCGATTCAGGGTTTGGGTCAGCGTTTCGATCCCTTTTGTAGCTACATATATATATATACACATACGGAGAGAGAGAGAGAGAGGAACACACACACACACAAAAACAAACACACACACACACACAAATAGTTACACGCAATGCATGCATGCATATATAGGCACATGCATACAAACACGCATACATACATACCGAATAAGTTCCTTCTCGGTGGATCTACTTCAAAAATTACATCTGTACATAAAAACAACCATGCCTGCCTATATTTTGTAAAATTGTCGGATGTCAGAACTCAGAGATTACCGTCTTCCGGAGCTTGGTAGTGGTACTGTTCTTCTTGTTTCCATGGTGCCCCCAGCCAAGGTAAAACGCAGTCGTAGGACACTTACTCTTGTGTCCCCATGCTTCTTGCTCCTCCTCCTCCTCCTCCTCCTGCTCCTCCTCCTCCTCTGCTACAACTACGACGGCCACTGAACTGCTACTACACCTGCTTCTATTGCTACTACTGTTTCTATTGCTACGACGGTTACTACTGCAACTCTTGCTACGATTGATTCTATTGCTGCCACTGCTACTGCCGCTGCCGGCGCTGCTGCAGCCTTTGTTGTTGGCTTACTGTCACCATCATGGTTGGTAATACGATAAGTGTTGCAGCAGTCTTTTCATGGAAAATGGCAACAGCCTTCCGCCTGCTTCTCGACAGAGCTTTGAAAGATAGCGTCACCTGCAGGTTGAAACCAGGTCTTAGTACCTTGGTTTAGGCTATCAGAGTGAGGTGTATGGCGAAGGCCTCCAGGTTGCTTCTAAAAAGACTTTTTGGCAGCACGCCGCGTGTGGGGCTTGGAGAGGGGTAGGTGGAGGGAGGGGGGGCGGTTCTCGAACGGCCTGTCCTTCAAACGCACTCTACGTATGAATCCAAACCTAAACCGAAACGTTATGAGAACACTCTCAGCGCCCTAATTGCCGAATCCTATGCTTTACCCTCGAGCCCTAAAGCAGGTATGGGCCTCTCATTCTTGCAGGGAATGAGATTATGGAGGCGAGGCAGTTTCAGGTGTCCGGTTTTAAGGGTTCCGAACAGAATTTCGTGGCTTCGTGCTAGAGGGTTTGGGGTTTAGGCTGTGGGATGTAGGGTTTTATCCCAGTATTCTCCTGCTAGTAAATTCGAATATGGGTTCAGCGGGGAATACTGGATTCAGTCTTGGAAACGACCTGTGATCTTGCTCCTTAGCCATCCCTAAGCTGTGGTGTGGTGTGCCCGACATGTGAAGCCCAATTGCTTTGTTATTGCACCGGGATACCGCCAGGTCATGCACCGAGCGCGGCCTGAACGCAATTTCTAAGTGCCACTTGTGTGTGCCGTGTTCGGCAGGTCGACTAATTTTTGTGCTGGTGTTACGTTTGCTTCCCTCTGTTCCCCACGTGCGCGCACGCCTGTCCGGACACGCTCGTGTTCCAGATTGCCTTCCTAAATGCCAATCTCGGCCTGAACACATCTCGGAAGACTAAGGTTGCGGCTGCCCCCACAAGCCCCCCAAGTGCTTCAACGAAGTTTGAGGGTTCAGGCTTTGAAGGTGGGTCGTGGCAGTACAAGTTCAAGTAAACGCTATCGATTGCGGAATGCATCTTTGAAGCATTCTTATCATCACTTGCCAGTCCTTCCAGCTGATTGTGGGCCTTGCCCGGAAGTTGGAGCACCGCGGCTGCATGAGCTGCGAGAAATGCAATCTCAGGGTACAGCGCGAAGCACTGAACCACACTGCAAACCAGAAACCCGAAACCCCAAGCCCTAAGACTCATCCCTGGGGTAGATCCCGACAAGAGGCCTGAAAGTCCATCAAAAACACCCCAAGCCTTACACCGCAAATCCGGTTTGGTTAGGGGCACAAGATTTCGCAAAGCAATTTAGTTTATGATTTGAGGTACTGTGCGACGTTTAGGATTTGGGGGTGTGGGGGGCTTGGGATTCAGGGTTGGATCTGAAGCAATTTCGGGATGAGGTAAGCCCGAAGCCGCTCAGCACCAACCCAGAAGGACCGGAGGAGTCCGAAGGCTTGAAATTCCGGAATCCACAGCAGCCAGGATACCGGCATATAGCCAGCTCCTTTCACCCGACTTCTTCGCGGGGCTCTACTACGCAATGGGTGAGCACTGGGGACACCGAGGCAGGAGTGCGGGTTTTGGACCCGACCTTACAGCTTTTGAGTTTAGGGCTTGAGGCTTGAGGTTGCAGGTGCTGGGATTTTTGTGGCTCCGAAATGCTAAGAGGCTGGAGCAGTTCGTTTCAGACTTTGACTTCAAAGTTTCTGGGAAAGACAACAGTAGCTGCAAATGGGGGCGGGGCGGTTGCTCTGCCATTTGCGGCCCATTGGCCACGATTTTCCTGAGCATCCTGAACGAGATCTGAGGTTCACATACATGGAACTTGAAAGTAAGGCCGACAACAGTTTCTCAAAACCTATGCCGGCACCATGGCTCCCAAACACGGCCACTTAGCGTGAACTGACTCGAGAACACTCGGAACAATAAGGAGACCCGTGGACCCAAACGAAAGCCTACCAGCGCACCCCGGCAACCAAAACCCCGCACTCCACACCTTACAGACACCCTAAAGTCCGAAACCCAAGCACCTCAATATTAAGACCGTAACAACCTACCACCCGAGCACCCGCCCCCGAACCCCCTCCGCCCCCTTAAATCGTAAGACGCTGGGAGGTCGCATCCCAAACTTGGAAGCTTTGGCGCACACCGACGCTTCAGGCCATCGGGATGGCCCAGCAGCGACAAGTAAAGTGTTTCAGGGTTTCGAGGGTTTACCTCTTGATGGGCTCTAGGGTTTTTGGGTCGCAGGGGGTTTTGTAGGGTTGAGGGTCTCTGTTGAATGTTGGGTTTTAGGGCGTGAGGGTTTTAGGGTGTATGTTTAACGTCCTTGAGTTTTAGGAGTTAGGGGTCAGAAGGTTGGGGTGCGAGGGTGCGAAGGCTCATTTGTGGGGTGCAGAGTTGTAGAGTGTGAGGGTTTCGTTTTGAGGGTGCTAAGCGTAGAGGGGTATTAGGGTTGGGATTTGGTGTTCATGCTTTAAAGGTTTCAAATTTGTTTAGGGTTTCAGGTTCAGTGTAACGGTGCAAGGTTCAGGATTTAGGATTTCAGTTGGGGCTTGACCAAATCGATTGACTTGGGATGAACCGCAGTTTGTCTTCTCTTCCTCCTGGCTTGTACACAAGCAGCTTGGCCGCCACCAGAATTCATGCGAATGGTGTCGTCAGGACTCTTGCGATGATGATACTTACTGCCATGACGAGCTTAAGGGTTCGAATCCGTTTCCTTCTGTTGTCGATGATGAGTTTAATGAGTCATGAGTAGCAAAGCACAGTACTAACACGAGTACAAGCAACGAAATCGATATTGCTGATAATCGCACGCTTAGTAGTCATAGCCATCCGGAAAGAACTGCACTAATTGCGATGGTAGTGCTCGTGTTCGGGTTCGATGCTGGTGATGCCAGCACCTGTGGCTGGCAGAAGGGTGCCGGATTGAAGGTTTGGAGCTGCAGGGGTAGGGTTCGGAGCTTTACGGGCTTTTTATTCGGCTCCTGGTCCAGGAGGCATTCCCGCTCCGGATCGAGGCTGGGGCGGGTCGGTCCCGAATCATAGGAAAGGAACATCTATCTCATAGGCGAAATTGCTTTCGGAAGGATTGTGCCGTTGGGGTTTGCTTTGGGGGCAGAGCCCAGCATAGTTCGACAGGGATGATACTGGCATATTCCTAATCGATTGCTCCTAAGGCAGAAGCCGACATGTGAGCAAGTTTTCGACCTTGAGCGAAAAGAGCCTTGAGCCGTCAGCATTCTTTTGGAGAACTGAGGCCCAGAGCCGAAAGTCCTCAACCCTTCTCACGCCTGAACTCTTCCTTTGGAGGCCCCAACCACTGACCCCAATGGAGCAGCAGCTCATGTTTGTGCCCCATCTTTCGGTGGATCCTGATGAAAAACGAGGCGAGGCCGCACGGCTTTCCTAAATCCCAACAGTTCGCCAGGCATGCTCCTGACCCTGAGACATCTTGCGCGGCTCCTGCTCGTGTCCAAGGCAAAGCATGTGCTGCGGTTTAGGTTTTCGGGCTTGGACAACTTAGGATGTGCAGTGTGGGAAGACCAGACTTAAATCACGACGAGAAGATGAAGGCCTCTGTGGCGTTTAGACTTTCGAGGTGTCAATACCGTTAGAAGTGTTTTTGTGCCGAGAAGTAGCTGAATGTGCTTCGGGGGTCGTGTGTTACCAGCAAACAATGGTTCCGCAAGGAAAGCTTAAATCGAGCCGTAAAGCCCTATGTCCCTAAACGTTAAGCCTCAACCCCTGAACGCACTGTAGACCCATACTCACATGACGCACCTGGCCGCGATCTTGCCAATGCTTGTTCCCCTTTCCAGCCAGCATGTATCCTAGCTTCAAACCCGTCAAAGCCTCTGCTCCAGAAATCGAACTCTTCACAACATCACCATGTCACCTGCAGGAACCTTCCCCGACGGATGCTCAGCGTTTGCTGCGGCAGGCGCGGGTCTCCACGGCTCTCCTGCATCAATGAGTGTTACATACATGTCTTTTGAGCTCTGCATTTTTGTCGGTGCAGCATACCGGCTGGAATGTTAGTTGGGGGTTAGAAGTCTGAATCGAATGGCCTCACTAGTTTTCCATTCGCCTTCTTGCACCACAGGAGCCACGCTGTTAAAGTCTGTAGAGTTTTAGTGGTAAGCCCGAGGCGCACAAACCAAGCCGTTTCATTCCCCCTGGATTGTTTCTGCTCCAAGCCCTGAGCCCTGAAATCTTTTCTCTCTACGGATGCAGGCCCAGATTGTTTCGCATGTGATTCTTGTGGCTAGGCTATGCTACAAACTAAGTAACGGTAGAGGACTGAGGAATAACTCAGGCTTCAACACTCCAGACATGGTTCCGGAGTGGTTTGGGGTCCAGAAGGTGCTTGCCCCATTTGCCTCTGTTTCGCAAGACCTTTGGCAAGAAGAACCCCCAGGAGGAGACGAGTAAACCCTAAACCCGAGAACCCGCAACCCACCCTAAGCACCCAAAACGCTCTAAAACTCAAAGACCCACACAGGCCATGCCGGGATCGGAGCTGCTTCTTGCTGAGCTATCCTCGACACCAACCATTCCTTCCTTCCTGGCTCCCCGGCCCGGATGTTTGCTTCTAGTTTGTAACTGTGGGGCATTTTGAGTTCATCGACGTAGGGGGGTTGAGCAGAAGTGCAGGTGCTACGTTGTTGTTTTTCTCTTTTCTGGGGGTTTTCTGGAAAACCAGGGTCGGGGTTTTCACTGCACTTAGGCTTTGATTGGTTTTCAAGATAAAAGTCGCAACCACAGTAGTACAGAATCGCAAGAGTCGGAATACGTGCATCGTGGGCGCGGGTCTCGTATACTTTCGTGAGGTCTAGGCCATGTCTGCATCCGAAATCCTGAACAGCGTTGTCAACGACTGCTGTTCAGGTCTGTTCTCGGACCGCGCATGCTGCTTACTTGGTGCTGCCGGGGACGCGAAATCCAGCGGACCCGAATGCATGGCAGACTGCGACGCTCCACATGACCATGAAAAGCAGAATCAACCGGCCAGGACCTGGCCACGGACTTCAATGCTGCAGAGGAGCAGTTCCTTGTCTCCAGATACAGTCTACCTTCTCAGCAAGGATTCCAGAACCCAGAGAACGGCAGTGGTACAAGTAGATGGCTTGCTCACGGCTTCGTCTATCTGCAACATCTGTCGCGCTTTCCCTTGGTACTTGTTGAGCATTGGTCTGGACTGCTTGAACTAGGCCTGGGCCTAGGCGCGGCAGCACTTAGCAGCATCACTCACTTCGTACATTGAGGAAGGTTTCAGACCCTGACAGATCTCCTGCAACCTGGGGCCCTGGGGTACTGCTCTCTGCGAGCTGCGAGGTTCGGTGCTGGTTTGGGCCACCGAGGAATGGTGCAGCTGCTTGGATCTGCCTTCGTCCCAAACGCCCCAAAGCTCCAGAACAACGCTAAGCCCCCACAAACCCATCTTGCAACCAGGCTCCTGCACTTGCGAATCCGGATGTTGGATGTATTTCACTGCAATTTTGGACATTGCCCCTTGTGGGTCCTCCTCCTCTTCTCCTCCTACGACTGCTCTGCTACCACGGCACGAGAAGCCTTCAGCACCCCCCGCATCCCGCCACCTTCCGCAACAGCAGGACATGAATAAGCTTTCTTTGCTAGATAGCAAGCCTCAGTCTCAGGTCGGCCCAGTGGCTCATGCAGGAGATGGGGTCTATTCTCATCCGTCTTTACACCGAAGGCTCGATGAGTCTTGGGCTCTGGGCTCCAGCCAGGGATCGAAGGTTTTGGGCTCTTTTGGGCTTTTTGGAGCTAGGAGGCACCGGAGTGCCAAACTTTCATGATCCAAAGAGGTCCTGGGTCCTGGGTGATGTTTGGAAGTTGCAGTTCTGAGGTTTGACGTATCGGTTTCGACACGGCTCGAGAAGGGCTTAAGGGTGATTGCAGTCCATAGGAGCTGTGCATGTAGAAACTCCATGGCCGCGAAAATGTGTAAGTGTGTGTGTGTGTGATAGGAGGAAACGGAGGAGGTTTGGCACCGGATTGTGGTGTGATGGTAGTTCCAGAAGAGTGTTCCCGACGTGCAAGAACGATTGGTTGCACTTCCCAGCCCGCAGCTGTTTCGGCAGGGATTGAGATGTCGGCACTACCCCAAACCTAAAATCGCAAGCCGAGGTCGCATGTGTCCGGGGACGACACATCTCCACAGCATTATACTGAGATTTTGGCTGGAGCCATTCCCGGCTTTTGTGTGGCTCCCCCTGCATCCACTCAGCTGCCATGGCACGCTTTGCTTACCTAGTGCTGGTCCTTTTCGGTTCGGGGGCCGCAGAAGGGAGACTGACCCGAGCCTTCCGGCCGCCGGCTGCGAGGGCAAACGCAGGAAGTCTCCAACGAAGCAGTTGACGAAGGATGGTCCTTTTGGAACCCGGATCCTGAGGAATGAGCAGGTATTGATGGAGGAGGGAGTTCAGAGCTACTTCGGCTGGCTGAAGACACCGACATGGCGATGTTGCCTTATGAAGAGGTGCCCTATGTTTGCTTGCGTGTCCGTGCAATTCCGGCAACAGAGCAGCCTGCCAAGAACGGTCCCTTGCTTTTCCACTGCGGCGGCCCAGGTTCTGGCACCGACTGCGTTGAATTGAGCCTCGACTGGGACATCAACGGAGAGGGGAACCAGAGCCGACTTCACAAAGACTTCGACTGGTGGTCCCTGGACCAGCGCGGCGTGGTCACCGAAGGAGATGGCGTCAACATGACTACACCGCCGTGTCCTTTCAAATACAGCACGGGGGAGCCGATCCTTCCATTTCCTCGGATTCAATCGGATTCAATGCAATGAGATCATGAGTTCGCGCCTTGGTGTCGACGAGATCGTCCGCCGGACGGTGGGTGCCAATATGTCCGAGAGCGTTTCTCGTGAGGCTACTCCGTACGTGGAGTCGATTCTCCGGTTCCGGGGATTGCAGTCGACAGTATCGGGCATTCAGGCCTTCAGCGAGACGTTTGTGCGCTGGTATTACCGGTTGCTCAAACTGGAACATAGCCTTTGCCACAATGCTCCGCGATTCAAGCTCCAGTCCCCAAGTGGTCGGGAGTACAACGCGCTGCAATTTGGTGGTACAGTGGATCTAGCTCACGACATCGACCAGTTTCGTCGTGCCGTTGGGGCATCTCACATGTCGATTTACGGCGGATCCTGCAACATGGTCATCCAAGACCACCAGGAAATGCTTAGCTCTTTGATGACTCATGTTGGGCAGTGTAGATGTGGATTCTGGAGTCGCCAACAATCTTGGTTCAACCTGACTCTGCCTTCCACTTTGGGCTTGTCCTAACCCAAGCCCTGAGTTGGCACAGGCTACAGAGTCACGGTCGTCGGGCACTCTCTGGGAGCCGGCGTCGGCGCGCTGCTGACACTGCCGCGAGGTGGCAGAGAGCGTTGCTTTGGTACTTGATGTCGGGTCCTGGACCGCTCTCATATAGGTCTGCGTCAAAGAACTATTGCAGCCAGTGTTTACTGAACCTTCTGCATTCTCTGTGCTGAAGATGGGAGGTGGTTTTGGAACTGCAGAATAATTTGATTGTCTTTGGTCGCTTGACTCTTAAGTACTGCTCCACGCTCGTAGCAACGGTACTCTAGTCCCGTGTCGCAAACCCTAAGTGAGATCTGCGGACAGTCCATTAAGAGGGGTCAACCACATGTACTATCCAGTACGACCCGAACTACAAGTTCACCCGATCCTCTTCTAGGATCCTCACTGCTTGCGGGTGCATATCGTCGTTCTGCAGTGGGTCCCGGTCAACTTAAACCGTTATTGTACCCCCTCGGTGGTTTGAGACGCTCCGGTCGCCCGACCACAAACCAGCTTCATCTGAGGATGCTCCGACCACACATCTCACCCATCTGCTCCTCGGTGCGTTGAGAGCACGCTGTTTACAGCTCCGATGGCTTCGCGACCCTACTTGGATTCCAGGCCTCTGTGAACTCTCAATGAGCTAGGAGCTGAAGTCCTGGACCCGACTTCTGAACCTACCACAGAGGATTCCCGGCCGGTAGATCGGCCGTACCGAAAAAGCCCTCACCCTGTTCAGTTCCTCAGTTCGTAGCGTGATTCGAGGTCCGAGGTGGGAGGCTTTGAGTTTTTTTGAGGTTTCTCTTTCCACGAATCTGTTTCCCTCCGTTTCTGTCCACTCTGAGTTTGCTACGGCTTCGGCACTCCTGCCTGCGTGGACGAAGCGCCGCACGGCTGAATCAAGGGTTCGAGTTGCCCAGCCCCCGAACCCCTGCAGCCCAAAACATGCGTCAGCCTAAAGCCCAACAAGCTGAAAACTCTAAGAGCCCCGAGTCTGCTTGGCGATCGAGGCTTTTGCCCAGCCTTCTCACCTGCATGGTCTCCGTTGCTCCGCTGCAACGGTCAGACATCTGAAGTCGATTTCGGGATTTGAGGTTTCAGAGTTGAGGGCGGTTGGGAGCGAGGGTTTTGGGCTGTAGAGACTTGGGAATCGCTGTTGCCGGGTCTAGGGATTTAGTTTTCAGAGTTCAGCCGCCAGGGTTCTCTCAGACCCGAAAGCCTAAGCCTAAACTCGGCCCTGAGACCCGGAACCCTCCCAAAAGCCTGAAGCAAGCAGGGGGTCCAGGGTTCAGAGCACATTGCGATCTCGCTCTAGGAGCTGGGCGCAGAATGCTCATGCTCCGGGCTTCGGCTTTCGCAAATGCCTTCGGTTGGATCTGCTTTGCTGGCCCTTTGGTCTTAGGCACGGTAGAACAGCCTCAGGTCGTTAACCGCGATGACATCGTTCCTCGCCTCAGTGTCCGCTCCGTTCAGGCATCGCGGGGTTTGGCGTTCTGGCCCTTGCTTTGATACCCCATGGTTTCTCTGGACGGCCGTAAGTTCGACCAACACCTTCTTCCGCGTCGTCGTCATCGAGCTTTGTTGCAGGGTGCATTTCGAAGAGTACTGATACAAGCAGTAGTACTGGCAGCGATGGTACGTTGCGACTACTCTCAGGCAGCGGGTATCAGCATCACGTTCAAAAATCTGTGCCAGGAGCTGGTTGACAGCGTCCTCTGTCCCGGCCAGGTGGCAAAGACCAAGGCCAGGTACCGGATGTTTTACGGTTTAAGAGACAGCTCCGTCAACAAAGCGAAAGGCAAGAAAAGTAAGCCTGTCAAGCCCACAACCCGAAAAAGTAGCAGAGTAGGGCCTCAAGGGCTGACTTCGCCTGCACCGAAAGTTTAAATCCCCCCCAGAAGCCTGTGTTGTGCGCGAGGCCTGGATGAAGGAGGACTGGCAAGCAGTCAAGGACTCGCCGTGGGTCCTCGTACTGCGGCAGAGGGCAGGCCGAAAATTCTAGAGTCTCGAACATGCAGTCTAAGGGAATCTGATTCTAGCAAAAGCTGTTAGCTGCAGACACCTGCGACCTTCTCCAAGGTTTAGCAGGCCGAGTGCCTCTGCAAAAAAGAATATGGTGAGGGTTCGGCGAGCCCACGATATGGGGCTTAATTATTTGAGCGACGTATCCAAGCCACCCTGATCAGAGCATACAAGCAATGAGCCTGAACCATCCAAAACACCAGAGGTGTCAGATGCCCCCGGCACTCACGCCCTTGTAGAACCTCTTTCTCCCATCTCCTCCTGGGTCGTTCGTGACCAACTTCCCAAAGGAATGGGAGCCCCCAATTTTGTGTCAAGTACTTCTCTGGGACACTTGCTTCCAGGATCTCTGAACGTCTGAACGCATTGTTGCTGCAGATTAAGGGAGGAGACAACCCAGAAGAAAACCTAAACTTAGCCAAAACATCGTAAGACCTATGTCGAGCTTGAAGCTCTGGAGCCAGCACATCTCCAAGGCATCATGAGACCTGGTCCAAAGATCCCTAAGCCGTCTGAGAACCAAGAGCAGAAAGAGCCTCACCCAACTGATCGTATCATCGAATATAACACCAATCTAATCTAATCTATTCCCATGCGCCTCGTCGCCTCCCTCTGACGAGGACCTGGAGCGGGTGGTGGAGCTCCGGCGCCGTGGAGGGCCCTCTGCGGCAGACTCGGGAGAGGCCCTGAAGCTTCCTGGAAGACTCTAGGGCCACCCAGGTTGCTAGGTACTACGTAGGGTTTGGGTTTGGCGCGTGGGTAGGTCTTGTGGGTCGCAGCGTCCGAAGCTCCCTTGTGAGGTTGACTTGAAGGTGAAGGGAACAGCAAGAGCTAAGAGCACTTACAAAGCTTCCGACTGACAAAGTAAGTCCTCCGAGCCATCCTCAGGAAAGGTTCGATGGGAAGAACAAGCCTCCTGACCACTTCGGCAAAGTCTCAGCACACAGCCTCTGAAGGTGGCAGGCTCCAGCGGCGATGCTGGACCAATTCAGGAGCTTCTGGTCCAGATCTGTGCATCGTAGAATCGAAGCTGCCTCTCATCTACGCTGCTTCATGGGCCCTCTTCAGATTGACCATGCATGCGAAAGCATGCCAAAGCTGAAGCGTGGACAGTGAAAAACATTAGTGTCCCAAACTTCTTTCTCTGATGTCCTGGAGGTCCCAAACCGAATGCCCTTCTAGCTTAGTGAACGATGCCATCCCCTAGCTCTTTGTACTAAATCAGAAACCCAAGTCCCGAACACGAGCCCCCAAACCCGTAAAGAAGCCTCAGACCAGAACAGGATGATGAGCAGAAGCTGATGATGCTCATGGAGGCCAGTGCTCCGGGTCTGCCGGGCTTCGGCAGAGAGGAGTTTGGATTCTGAGGCTTGGGGGGGTTTTAAAGCGAAGAATCAACAAAGTACAGACTCGTCACGCGTATACCAAGCAGAGGCCTATCACTCTCTACTCCAAGAGCTTTGTCTGATTGCCTGGGCTTTCTACAATTCTTTGCAGAAATTGTAGAGCCCTTTGAATTCAATGAACGCCCGACCAAGATCCTCTTCAACCCCTGTAAAGCTGAGGTTGAGCAAGAATCAAGAAGCATTCCCTCGTATGCGCACCCTATGCTTGAAAGAACATATGTTGGCTGAGCCTTTCTTGATGAGTCTGGTATGAAGGGGTACCTCAAAGCATGTTATGGGCGTGGTGTAGGGCTCAACTTCGGGTTTGAGGTTTGCCGTTGAAGGTTCGATCTGAGGGCTTCGGGATTAGGTTTCCTCACAGACCTTTTGCTGGGTCTTCGGGGAGGCCGGCGTGGACCGCGCTCGGGCGCAGCGCGCGCTGCGAGCCGAGGGTGGCGACCTAAATGGCACCCCGGCGCCCTTCTTAAGACGGGCAGTTTGAGGATGTAGGTTTGCATTACAAAAGGAGCCCCAAAGGGACCCAGAGCTATTGCAACCTCCCATCTAGCTATGCGTAGAGCCGGCGACAACCTTGTATTCTGATTCTGTTTGGCGAGATATGCGAGACGTGCAGAGCCCAGTGCCTCATGTAGTCCGATGGACGAAAACACAGGGGGCCAGATCTCTGTTCGACCCCCCAGCCTGAACGAGAGCAACGTTCAAGCCTCCAGTCTGCCGACGTGTGCGGCCGCACCGGTCCGTACTTTCTGTTAGAGTTGCAAGTAGCAGTTAGCTTCGCAGCCCCACAGGCTTCCCTCCTTCAGGTCGCGATGGAAGTATCCAAAGCCTAGGCCCTAGTCACCCTCGTCCTCCGGCCTCCGGCCCGGCCCCTAGATCACGTGGTTCTGCGGGGCCTTGCAGGCGCCATGCTCAGGGCCACGGCCGAGGAGGCTTTTAGGGTTTAGGATTGGGGCGCATGGGTGCAGCCATGGGGTGCATTGTTGGTTGGTAGGGTTGAAGGGTTTTGGGGTTGAAGGGTTTAGAGGTTGGGGGTCGTAGGATTTAGAAGGGTCTTGTCATGATGGGAACATTAGTTCCTAGGATCCCTTTCACTCGTAATTACTCTTATGACGACCATCTGCATTGGTGATTCTATTCCCGTATTGTTTTCTGATCAGCTGTTGTTCAGGGTTCAGGCGAAGTCTGCGGCTGAATCTTGAAGCCTGGGACTTTAAGAACCCCAGCATCCGATGAAAAGCAAGCCAAGAGCCGTCAACGCGCGAACTGAGATACTGCTACTCTAGCTAGTAGACCCAAAGCGACATGGGTTCTTGGATAACACGCATTGCTGCTCCTCGGACTTAAACACCTCTTGTGCCACATTGTCCAGGTCCTGTCTGCCTCGTAAACAAATGGCTCAGGCTGCAACTCTAAATAGCTTGATGTGCGCTGGTACAGCACGCGTTAAGCATGTCCACCTGTCGATGCTTATCTGCAGTGGTTTTGGTGTGAAATAGTTGATATGGGACTCGCCCGTGCGTGTGGCCTAATAAACCGCAGTGCAGCCGAGTAGACATGTGCATGCTCTTATGTGTAGCGGCAGGAGATGTTGGCTGTTCATACTCCTGCACCTACAGATATTACACGTATGCGATCTGTGTATCCCACATGTTTCACGGGTGGGCACTGATTATCAGTGGCCCGCATCGATGACGACAAGCTGCGAAGTGGGCTTGTTTGAAGCTAGCATCCCTCCGGTCCGTTCTCTTTCCATTCCCATGGAAGGGAGGTAGTCATGTAAATCATGTGTGGCAAACAACGTAGAATAGGTCAGCATGAGCTTCCGGGAATAAAGCCTTGGATGAGAGAAGCCGCAGATGCATGTCCCGTGCTGTTGCTGACTTTTAGAGGTGCATGCAACCCGCCGAACTGCGCTTGTTCGTAGCAGCAGATACAACAGCTCCAAGCAAGGTTGCAGGTGTCCTACGCCGAAACAAACTTGTCCCAACGATTGCGCAGCAGCTGCACACTCGCAGAAGCCCTGATTTATCCAGACGAACCCAATGTCTAAAGACCACAAGCCCTAGTGCAACCTTCAACCCTACAAAGCCGCGTAGCCAAGTTCATGCTCTGAACACGAGACCTCAAACAGATGGTTCGTCCCAAGCCTAGGCCCCGGCCCGCCCTAGCCTCGTGCCTGTTAGGTGGCGGATGAGCCTGGTCCAGAAGACTTGGAGCAGGTCTCATGGCACACCGCCTCTCATGATCAGCTTGTACTTAGTACGGAGTCTGGACGATGAACACAACAAGTTGGCTTTGGTGGATGTTGTTGTTGACCATAACTAGAACCTTGGAAGAAAACATGCCGGTCCAAGTACGAACAGAGTGGTACCCGCGCAGTGGCCTCGGCATTGCGAGGAGTAGCAGCCATAGATGTATTCGCCCTCGTTGTTGTCAGAACTATGTTGTTTGTACTCTGTAACGAGTGGGGAGCTTCAGGTCGCTGCTGAGTTTGCAGAGCAGAGTTGGGTCTAGCGGTCTTGGAGTACGAGATGCAGAAGCGATCATCGTTCCGGCCTGCCTAGAGGTTGGCAGATCATGTAGCATGGGTTTGCATTCAAGTTCAGTTTCTTCGCTTATTGACAAACCGAGCCTGCAGAACAGGGCCGCGGCCCCAAACTACTAAGCCCAAGTCCCAAGCCAAAGTTCCCAAGTTATTGAAACTGAGACCAACCGTACACCCATGCGCATTGAACAGCCTTCGGCGCCCCCGGCACCACCGGCGCCTTCAGCGCTGGATCGCTTGGGAGGCCTCTGGCAGGCACGACAGAGGGAGGACATAGGGCTTGGAACGTCGGATTTGGGCTGCGAGCCGTAGCGCATAAGATTTAGGATTTGAGTTTTATAAGGTTTAAGCAGGATTTGCAGATTGGGGCTCAGGGGGTCCATTCTGTAAGCTTCGGGTTTCAGCAGCTTGGACTGTTTGGATTCAGAAGGCTGCTTTCTTAAGCTTTGGGGGGTGCCGGTTCTCGATTCTTGAGTTCTCTGGCTTTGAGAATCTCAGCAATCAACCAAGTTTTCCCTCCAGAACCCCTGCTTTTGCCAAACTAGATCCTGCTCGAAGCTCGGATACATAACGACACCAACAACTGGTCACACTCTTTCCGTACAGTCCAGTTGTACGGTCTCTATGTATAATGTACAAGTGTGGCACACCATCCTAAAGACTGGAAAGACCCTATTCTCAGCATTTAGGCACTTCCATATCGAACCTTGTTTACTAAGCCACATACAGCACTGTATATGCCCTGTTGTTAATCCTCGTCGGAATCCAGACCATAAGCACTCGCTCTGCACGGTTCAGGGTTCAGGTTGAAGAGGCTGATATAAATAAGCCCTGGAACTGAGCTCGAACGGACCAGAAGAAACTAACCCGAACTAACCCCAAGCTGTAGACCTGAAGCCCTAAGCTTGAAGTCTTGCTTGTCCAGGATATTTCGCACAAGATTTCCTTTCCTGCTGCTGCAGGGATTCAGCTCGGTGGCTTGGCAAAGCTTTCCGAATAGGAGCGGCAAAGCAACAGAAGCAAACTTGTATTCTTTCAGAGTTCAGTGCCACCGTGTGAATATTCCTGCGCAAAAACGATTGGATCACAACAACAGAATTCCGCGTCTGCTCTGCTTTCTATGACCACAAAACTCAGTCAATCTCAGAAAAGCAGTGAAGGATTCAGCGAAAAAAGAGGCAGCACCTCCAATGCCAATTCAGTGGCGCGAGGGCTAGTCCGACAATGTCTTACTATATATTTAGCTCAGGCAATCTAGCTATACGAAAAGGTGTTCTCTCGCGCTCCAAAACCCGAGTCCCGAAGTCGCGAAACCTGTTGATGCAAAATCCTCCATCACGCCTTTCACGGGAGGATACCTGATCTCATGAAGCCATGGGCATGACCCCAAACCTCCAAGCCTAAGTCCCAAACTCGGAATATTTCACACCTAGCCGAGGACCCCAACCTCCTCCGCCGCCGGAAGGTTCCCGGCAGCATACGGAGCTTCCTGGATGCAGTTGGGTTTGGATGATGATGAAGGCTTTATGGTGCTGCCGGCGCTGACGATGACGAAGATGACATGTCTTTCAAGGCTGCAGGTTTGGCAAGGGCACTTGCCAGTTGAGCTCTGCTCCTGTGCTGAAGCCCGCACCCAACTCCAAGCTGTCTCTGCCCCGGAGAACTCCAAAGTCCGGACGTTGATGCTCCATTGCTCCGACGCCTGAGGTTCTTCATCCCTGGACAAATAGTACCTCGGCTGCCAACGCTCTGTCCTGACATCCCAGTGCGGATCTCGCACCCTCTAGGCTCTAGAGTTCAGAGCGGAGGTCCAGGCGGTTTTCACAATATTTCTTGGGATCGCCATCCGCCTGCCCCAACAAGCCCAAACACCTGAAGACAACCAGAGCCCAAGGCTCCAACTCCTTCAAGCCTCGGCTGGACCCCAAGACCCGGAGACGAAGTACCGAGAGCTTCTTGGAAGCGCACCAAACCCGAAACCCACCATGCACGCTTAAACCACACGGCATACCTCTAGTCCGTCCATTGCAACCCTGTGCCCCCGTCCACCAAGAAAATTAACACACACAAACACCGCTAAAATGAGAGGGTTGATTTGGAAGGCTTCGCAATACCCTTCATGAAAGCAGAACCCTCCGAAGGTCCCAAGCCCAGGAGCGTCTCTGGAATTGTAAACCCTACACCCTAAACCGTCAACCTCCCTGTAGAGCCCTAGACCCTCCCTAAGCCGCAAGGTGCATTTGTACCGCCAAAACGGCCTGGCGCGGGCCGCCCTGGCGGCTCCGAACCACGAGGCACTCCCACTCACACCCCCACCAACAGTCCTATTCCTGTTCCTACTTCTGCTGTTACTACTACTAGTTACTAGCACTAGTACTACTCTGCTACGACGACGACGACAACGACGGCGACGGCGACGGCGACGGCTGCTGCGGCTGCTGCTGCTGCTACTACTACTACTACGACGACTACGACGACGACGACGACGACTACTACTACTGCTACTTCTACTACTACTACTACTACTACTACCACTACTACTACCCCTACCCCCCACACCAACTCCAACTCCTATTGCTACTGCTACTCCTGCCTCTGTAGGAGTGCTTGTGGACTCTGGATGACTTCTCTCCTTGTTTGGATGCAGTCTTTGTTCAGCAAGCGGAGCCATTCAAAAGCAAGCCGTTGCTTTGCTCTCAGTGGATGCGAAGCCATCTTTCGGAGGAGGGGAATCTTTTTTGTGAGTAGGTCTCGTCACTAGTGGAATCATCGTCCTGAAGGTCCCAGGACTTTGCAGGTACAATGCAAGCAAGGTCACCAAACACTGTTTGCCACTCGGTCGACTAAGTCCCCGTCACCTGCCAAGTAAGCCTTGAACCGAAGCCCGCCACCCGAAACCCGAATCTGCGATGTGTCATCGAGTCTGCTGCCCAGGCCTTGAGACGGATTGTGCCCTCACAGGACACCTCACCACTGCTTGTCCGTCTTTCGATGGGCTTTGACTGTCATTCTGATATCATGGAGGCTGTTTGTTATTCTTGGCTCTAGCGGCAGCAGGAGCAGCAACAGCAACAATAACGGCAAGACTTATACTGATTGTACGTTTCTTTTGTTGTAGTTATGCTAGCGACCATCATTGTCGGCATGATGATGTCAAGACTGCGACCGTGATGATTTCGGTGCCATGTTTTCCTGATGCCATTATGCAAAATGGACCTTTGTGGCGTTTCGGAGTTTTCGCCAGCTCATGTGAGGGTGAAATCTGGTTTTCATCACAAAGAACATTGCACTCTTTCGGGTTCAACCGCTCTTTCTGCCCTAAGCCCTTCAGCCCGAATTCTTCAGCCCGAATTTCAGGAGATGCTCCACGACCACAAGCTCTTTGTGAAGTCGAGAAAGTCCTGACCGGAAACTCCAAACCAGAGGGCCCGCACCTCCAAAGAAGGCTTTCAGGTCCGAGCGGCCGCAAGCTGCAGCGAAGCGACAGAAGGGGAATCGGGCTGTACTGGTTAAACCTGACCCTTCAAGCCAGACAGGTGAACCCTGCCTCTCAAACCTCCAGCATTGGAGGGTTCTCTTCAGCATCATCTTGCTGTGCAGTCTGACAAAGGATACGCCGTAGCAGCATCATCTGTTTGGTGCCTGTATGACCACCATCTTTAGGGATTGACTGCAAGAAACTGTTACTCCTGAACCATGCAGGCCGTTGGACTGAAATCCTCCTGCTCCTGTGCTCTTTGGAGCTACGCTACCCGCAACTGAAAACCCCAAGCTCCACGGACCACACTTTGCTCGCCTGCCTCTAAACAAGTTGTTTGTTTGTGTGTTGGAGGGTGGGGGAGGGGGGTTGAGTAAAAGTAGGCTCACTGAGGTCCTTCGATCAACGCGAGGTGTGTGCTTGCTGCGGTTCCGACTTCGCCTGGGCTGCTTGACCGCAGGTCTTTGGAGGGTTAAGGCTAAGGGTAGTAATTAGGGCGTTGAAGGAGCCGCAGGGTTAGGGGTAGCGGTACTAGTAGTAGTAGTAGTAGCAGTAGTAGTAGTAGTAGGCGGCCCGCCCCCCACCAACTACCCTTTTTGCATGCATTGCTTTGGGGGGGGGGGGCTGATAACGTACAGGCAGCCTCGAACAGTTGCCAGCGAATGTCCCTAGGGACAAGCGTCGGTTAACTAGTCCCGATCGCCCCCATGACGAAAGTGCTGTAAATACCGAGTAAAACCCATGTGTGTTACGTAAAAGGGGTAGTTGGTAGGGTGTTCAAGTTGTGATGATGGTCGTTGTTGAAGATGATGATGACGATGGGTTAACGCACCAGGTGGAGTACTCTAAAGACCGAGTAAAAAAAGCTTTCCCCCGAGTTTTCGCTGAAAGCCCTCGCAAAGGCGAAAAGACTTTGTAGCAAAGTCCAAAGTCCAGAGGTAAGCTTGGCAACTATATAAGATGGCTGACGTCACGAAAGTACTGTAAATACCGACTAAAATGGCTCTTCCGGAGATGTTGTTCGGGGTGTCGGCGTAACAATGTCGTCATCATTCTTCCCGCACACCTCCCCACCCCCCCAAAAGCAAGTCCAGAATCGGATGCTGGAGTTTGAAAACTCGCAGGTGAAGTTTGAGGCTTCATAAGATGTTCCTACATGACGAAAGTGCTGTAAATACCGAGTAAAANCCCAAAAGCAAGTCCAGAATCGGATGCTGGAGTTTGAAAACTCGCAGGTGAAGTTTGAGGCTTCATAAGATGTTCCTACATGACGAAAGTGCTGTAAATACCGAGTAAAACGGATGTGTTGTACAAGAGTATGTAAAAGGGGTAGTTGGTAGGGGGGGTGGGTGGCTAGTAGTAGTAGTAGTAGTAGTAGTAGTAGTAGTAGTAGTGGTAGTAGTAGTAGTAGTAGTAGTAGTAGCAGCAGCAGCAGGAGTAGTAGTAGTAGTAGGAGGTAATTAGTAAGAAGGTCTGTATGTAGAGGGCATGTTCAATCTCCGACACCCCGGCTCCAGCCTAGACCCTAAACTCAGCCTTAGCGAACCGCAAACCCTGACGGCGTAGTCCTGTAGCCCAACCTCTCTCAGGCCCAAGGCTTGAAGTCAATGCTTCGGGTTGAGGTACTGGATTTCAAACTACAAAGGGTTGAAGAGAGTTTAGCACGCAAGCTCTGAAAACTTGGTCGCGAGACATTTCCCGGCCCGAGGCCTTCGTTCTCCAGAGCGAGGCACAGAAGATGCTCTCGAGGCTGATGCTCCCCGTGCCCCCAAGTCTGGTTCTTGCCAAGCTTAGGAAACACCCGTACAGAAAGTAAGGTTCCCCTCAATTGTGAGCTCCTGTGGCTTTTTCTGCTGCTCTTTGCCATGCTGCCGATGAAGCTGCTTTTGTACGCCCAGCGCTTCAGCGTCTGACTGACGTGCCGGCACGGATTGTCAGTCCTGGCTTGCTCAAGGCAGGCAGCTCTGGCAGCTCACGGAGCGTCGCCGGCTGACCTTGCAGTACACTCTATGTCGCGAGATGCTCGGCGTCACAGTCGCATGGGCTGTGGACTCTCGAGAGCTGCATGGTGGCAGCAAGAGTTTGCTCGGATGGATGTGGCCTCCTGCCTCATGTTGACGTGGAGGATGGAACTTCAATACGAGACTAACAGCCTAATTGCCGTAAGAACAGTGCGTAAGAAGAAGCAGAACTAGAACAACAACAGAGTTGCCGCTTGTATGCTTGTCTTGCCAATTGAGCAACAGTTGCAACCTCAGGTTTTGGATGTCTGAGGCTCTGTTCTGCTTCTAACGGCATGCCGTACCTGATCCATCGTACAGTACCAATGTTACTTCTGTTGACAGGGCTAAGCTCATTGTTGCCTAAGCACCAGACACGAAGAGCACAAAGCAAAGCCACTGAAAGCCAACTCTCTCCCTGTGTGGATGAGGGATGGTGAGGGTTTGAACTTCGGGGGTTGGGTCGTCCGTACACCCAGCCCTACACCCCACAGCCCTTAGGGGGGCTTTAGTTTTGAAGTCTGAGGCTTCGAGTCGTTGTTCTTTCTTTGCTGCAGCCGGACGAAAACTGTAACGCCGTAGGTGTGAATGGCCCTAAATATCAGGGGACATAGATTAGACTCACACGGAGCTGCACGTTAAGTTTTCCACAGATCCGTAGATACCCTACAGTTGCTCAAATCTTGCGAACAGTAAGCAGTCAAATCAGTCCTACCCCTTCCACGAACCCTACGTCTTAACACCTGGGACGCGTTAAACCCGAAATCCTTTCTCCCCCAAACCCTAAACCCGAAACCCTCGCCAGACACCACTGCCTGGCCTGCGGCCGCGTGGTGTGCGATGGCTGCTCGCGAAAAAGGCCTCGGCCTGCAGACCTGGGTGATCCTCTTTGTGCTTCGTTTGTTCTGAGAATAGCAACAAGTTCCATCATAGAAGTAAAATCTGTCATGTTAACAGTCGTAAGAGCAGTGGTAGCGGTAGCGGTAGCGGTAGCGGTAGCGGTAGCGGTAGGGGTAGGGGTAGGGGTAGGGGTGGTGGTGGTGGTGGTGGTGGTAGCAGGAAAACAATAAAAATACTAGTCACAGTAAAAGTAGATGTAATGGGCCCAGAGTTTCGGGTTGAGGATTGAGGGAGGTGCCTTCAGCGTTTTCAGCAGAGAGCGTGCTCAGGGAGGAACCAAGAGCTTGCATCCTATGTTTTGCTGGTTTTGCAACTGGATTGATCCGCCGTGGCAAACCTCATGAAGAAACAGAAACAACATGGGCCTGTCTGTTTTGCTAGACTGTGGGATGCTCCAGATTTCGGGGTTATCTTGTAATTAGTATGCATGGTTCCTTCAGGTGCATCCAGGCTGCCATGTAGATGCTGCTGCGGCAAGATGGTCGAGGGTGATGCGTAGCTGGCAGCCAATTCTGCATGTTTTTTTTGGTGCTGGACTTCTTTCGGGCATCTACTCTCAGCATCAGCATGGCGAGCCCTCGCTGGCGAACTTCATGCGGCAGTATGGTGCCACCATGCAGCGCAAGTTGGTTGATCTGCCACGCTTGAGTGCACATGATGTTTGTGCAACCATCTTGGACTCCAAACCCACGTCGGCTGGCATGGACGGCTTCATGCCTATCGAGCTCAAACATTTGGTGCTGTGGAGTCCCTCGCACATCGCTTGCTTGACGCAGCTTCTCCAGAAGGTGGAAGCCACGGGCATTTGGCCGCGAGCCACCACGGTGGGGGCTGTTGCTTTCGTTGCCAAAGACCCTTCTCAGATCCATCCTGAACCGGGTGATTACAGGCCTATCACGATTTTATCTGCCGTTTATCGTGCTTGGGCTGCATGTCGCCACAAGCAATTGGCTGCACTTTGGCTTCCTCACTGGCAGCATGCCGGCACATATGGCCTTCCGGGTGGTCGGGCAGCTGATGTGTTGGCCTATGAAACATGCGCTCAGGTTCTTGAAGCCTCTGCCAACGGTCAGGTCGCCGCCGGCCTCTCCTACGATCTTCGGAAGTGCTTTGATACTGTTCCCGTCACACTCGCCTTGCAGGTCATGCGCCAACGGGGCGCCGACAACAATGTACTGCGTGCCATGGAAGGTTTCTACAGTGCTCACACCAAGCATTTCCGTATTGAAGGGGCTTATTCCAAAGCTTTCACGCCGCACAATGGCATCGTACAAGGCTGTCCATTGAGTATGATGGTGCTGGTCTCTCTGATCACCAATTGGTTAGAGTTTGTGCAGTCGCAGGTGCCAGAGGCCACCCCACGCTCCTATGCTGATGACCTCTCCGTTTGCGCACAGCATGCACGCAGTCAGATAGTCAAGCAGAGGCTTCGACAGGTGCATGAGCATACCGACCACTTCGTACAACTATCTGGTATGGTCTGGCATCGTGACAAAAGCTTCATCTTCGGTCCCAAGGAGGTTCAGAACGCCGTACCTGCCATCAAAAACTACTGCACCAACTTTCGTCTCGTTGGCGGTAGTGTCAAACTTGCTGGACGCGAAGCCTGGACTCCGTTAGAGCAGGATCGTTGTGATCGCTGGGAGCAAACTGCCACTACTGTGGAATACCTGCCGGTTGGTTGGTTCACCAAGGTTCGGATTCTGCGGAGCACTATGCCCAAGCTTACCTTTGGTCAGGGGACGCATGTACTACCGGTTGCACGTGATCGCATGCGGCATCTTCGCGCTGTAGTTGTTCGTCCGCTTTTCGGCATGAATGATTACTCCTTGTCGCCTCAAGCGGTTTTTGCGATTCTCGCTCCCCCTTCACTGGAGCCTGCATATGCGTTGCAATGCTCTGCTTTTCAGTTGGTGCAACGGGTGTATGACACTGCAGCCAAGCGTTCTGAGCTCTCTCGGAAGCTTGCTCGGACTTGGCATGCGGATGTGCCAGATGGGCCGATTGCCCGTGTTCTCCAGCTACGTGCTCATCCAGTCTTTGGCCCCTTTCTGAAGGCATTCTTACGTGGTTCTCTGCATGCATCAACTTGGCCTCATGAATCTCGCGAAGCTTGGCGAGCCCATACGTGGAAGACTTTGGCCCGCGAAAGATCGCAGCACTTCCAGGGAGCACAGCACAACATTGACCGGTCCCGCACGTTGGCACTTCTCAATGAGCTCACTGCCGAAGCAGACTCCCTTCAGTTGCTCTTGGATCAAAGTTTGGCGACCCCCCCGCTACCGGAGCACGATCCCAGAGCCAAGCTGAAGGTGCTTCGGTTGCTCCTCACCGCTGGTTTGATGACGCCTGAGAGAGACCACAGACACAGACGGCAGGCAGGTGTAACCCGCTGTGCTTGCGGCCGTGGTGCACCTACTATCGAGCATATCAGCTGGAAGTGTGGGTTATTCAAGGAGCAACGTGCTCCCGCACAGCGCATCATCGCAAGGTATCGCCGTCTTCCTACATGCTTTCGTTTGTGCACGTTGGTTCCTTCCTCACTGCGCATGCCGGTAGAGGAGGTCAAGACGGTCCAGGCGGCTTTGCTCAAGATCTGGCAGCGCCACATCTCGGATTGGGGCGATGACCCGACAGACCCGGCCATCATTCACCTGCCATCGGTCCCCCCTGCTGCGAGTTCGAGCTCTGATCACCATGAGCCTCCCCCTGTGCCCCCCCAGGATGACCCGCAATTGCAGCCGATGAGTCGCAATGGTCATGTTCTACAGCTCCTCCCCACTGGTGGGGCTTTCTGCCGCAAGTGCGGGAAACAGACGAAGATTATCAAACATCTTCGTCTCAAGATTCTGGGCAAGCGCTGCAAATTTCCATCCTTGCCGCCTCAACAGTGGCTTGACTCCCCTGGTGCGCTCCGCTCCGAAGTGTAAATCGCTCAGCTTGAGACAGAGATGAACTCCCGGTGTAACCACGGGCACTCTTTGGTGTGGAATCGGTTACAAGGCAAAGAAGCTTCCAAGTCGGACTACGGACTCATTTGGTGCGCGCAGTGTGGCCGCACCTGGCCCTGGAAACACAGGCATTCCAACCTGGGACGCACTACCTGTACTCCCTGCCAGCCCCCTCCCCAGGCCCCTGCATGGGTTGTCGCCTTTCGTGCATCGCAGCCCTCCACTGCTCAGCCTTCGCAGCCCTCTGAGCCTCCCACCAGACCGGCTCCATCGCCACTTGCTGCCCCCAACACCGTCTCACCTCACCCCCCCCTACATTCTGATGCCATGATTGTTTCACGACCTCGACGCAGAGTTTTTGGTAAGAGTACGGTCGCGCGGGTACCTGATGATGCGGTGCCCAACAGTTCTCGAAGAAGAATCTGGAGCAAACGGACCGTTCCGACAGTCTCAGAACATGTANCTCGACGCAGAGTTTTTGGTAAGAGTACGGTCGCGCGGGTACCTGATGATGCGGTGCCCAACAGTTCTCGAAGAAGAATCTGGAGCAAACGGACCGTTCCGACAGTCTCAGAACATGTATTGTGTGAAGTTCAGGTACATTACAGTATATTACAGTGATTTGTATCGTTAGAAGCCAAGTCAAACCTTGTGCTTGTTTCTGTGTTGTCACGAGTTGCAAAGCAAGGATCACCGGCAAGTTCCCCGGATATCTTAGTCCGTCGGCTGGATTGAAGTTTGCGGACGTGCCCGCATCTCCCGCATCGAAGATGGACTTTCCGAGTGGTCTGCTACTACTCGCACTCGTTGGGAGGGCCTCACCACGCTTAACCAACGCATGTGCGAGCTCTACAAAAACAAAGGCGGCATGTGGAATGTCAAAAAGGAGCTCTTCGATCTTGTCTTCAATGACCTTGACCACGCCCTGGGGTCCATGGAAGACATCGCGCGCCAGACACAGATCCGTTCGGAATTGCGCGGTATTCTTACCTCGGAGGAAGAGCTCATTGGGGTCTTCCCGGTGGGTGGGGACTGGGGCCAGAATACCGCAGTAGATATTCGCTTCCGCCCATCGCTAATTGCAATGCGCCTCTCTGATCTTGTAAGGTCTACCCTACGGCCTTTCCTTTCCCATCTTAATGGACCAGTTAAGTGCTGGGTCCCCCTTTCGCAGGGGGAGATGTCCCGCCGCCGCAAAAGGAAAGGCCTTGGTTCGACCAAGGGCGACAAAGGCCATGGCAAGGGCAGGGGTAAGGATCATTCAAAGGTGCGGGGTGATGCGCGTCGTAAGTCCCCGAAGAGGGAGCGTTCTCGTGCCAGGCGCTAAGCCGCCCTGGTCGATTTTCCCATGTCCTCCCCGCGCCCCCCCTTTTAAGTTCTTTTTCCTTCGGGAGTGCTCATGATGCCAGCTTGACGCCAAGTCAACCACAGCGAGTGAAATGATTATGTGCTTATCTGGGCTCACTTGTTGCCAGCCGCTTTCTGAGCGTTGTATCTGTTGTAAGTCTGCGAGCATGTGATGAAGGCTTCCACGAGTGAGAACAAAAATAAGCACTCAAAGTATTGAAGTTCCTGTTGTCTGTCTGCGTACTTGTGCTGAGAAGTCCACCTGTCTAGCTCGGACAGTCTCTGTAAGCATTACCCTGTGTGGCAGCAGCTACTGTTTACTCAAGTTTGTAACAAGGCAAGAGCTGTAGCAAAAATCATCACTCAGAGTATTGAAATATTTGTTGTCAGTCTGCGAACTTGGATGAACCGACATGCCTTACTCTGCCCGTGCCACTGTGAGTGCTCTCTCTCTCTCTCTCTCCCTCTCTCTCTCTCTCTCTTTTTCTCTCTCCCTCTCTCTCTCTCTCTCTCTCTCCCTTTCCGTCCTTCCCCTTTGCCCTCTAGCCTTGTGCCCCTTCTTTTTACCCGATTGTGCGTCCTGACTGGTTTGTCTTTTGTGAGGTTGAGGGTGGATTTCATCTCGTTTCACAGGAGCACTGCGGGTGGCCAGTACTGGCCGTACAGTCCCAACGACGACGACGACGTGCCCAACGGCCTCGCAGCGATCTCCAAAGTTCCTGCCGCAGGATGGGGACAGATCCTCGCGTACATGGCCTTCTGCGAGGTTTCCCAGGACCAGTCTCCCGGCACGCCAGCCGCAGCGGGCGACTTCGGCTTCAAGGTCTTGACGTCCAGCGACCCAGCTGAGAAGACCAAAAAGCTGTCGGCGGAGTTGGCCAACGGAAGGCTGGCGATGCCCTGATGAAGTCGGACTACCACCTCAACGAAGACCACGCATAGGCCCAAGGTGCGTGGTCAGGTATCAGGGTGTTCCTGCTGCATGTTAAGTGCTCCTTGTAGTTGCATTCTCATGTG